>VOMN01046711.1:0-10578 GCA_014899125.1 Orchestia grillus | reverse complement strand
AGTCGGCACTGTCACGTATTGTTCCATCGCGAAGTTTTCCATAAAGGAAAGGAAGGAAGCAGCTTGAAGTCTGGACTCGGTAGAGCCCCCGTCCAGGGCTCCATAGCCCAACAAGGCAAATCTTAAAACGAGGGCAAATCTCACGTGGTTGAGATACAGTAATAATTATTCCACCGCCGTATCAAAGCCAGCTGTCAGGATGACTGTGCGGGATGCTATTTCACTCCTGACAAATAGAGCGACTCCANGACTGCGCGGGATGCTATTTCACTCCTGACGAATAGAGCGACTCCGCCTTTCTTTATGCCCAGTAGTCTATCTGCTCTAAACAGGGTAAATCCCGTTATTTCCACCTCGGCGTCCGGTACTTTTTCAGTCAAATGGATTTCCACGACAGCGACAATTTCTGTATTTTCAAGAATAGCTCTTTCTCGTAATATGTTTTCTTTGTTTTTTTGCGATATGAACTCAAGCCTTTGATGTTGCAGTTCAGCATGTTACTATATATAGTTTTGTTTAGCAATTTATCCGACAAGTGCAGATCTGGGCCTTCGGCATCGGAGTGGTTTCGTCCCTGTCTTTCAGGAGAGAAAGCATCTGCTCCTATATTATTATTATGTGTTTCCACAGATCTATAAAAGTTGCTGGTCCCTCAGGCAGTGCACCTGTACCAGCAAAAGTTAAGTCCGTTTCCGTGACAGTGCTCATGGTTGACTCGACATTACAGCATGTCCGTGCCTTGGAGGCTTCAGCCAGAGAGGGCCACCTTGGGGCAGGAGCGTTAAATGCGTTTGGGTGTGCCAAATTTCTTGTATTTTTTGTATTACCTGTTCCGTTTTGGGGTACTTCGGTTGTCTTAACCCTTGCAGGGTGGAGGAATATGCACATTTTCCTCATGCAGACGAATCCATCCGCTGCCCTCCAGCACATGGTTGGGTTTAAGAATTCACATCTTTTGCCACTGTTGCAACTTCGTTTCCGTTTACAGCCGAATTGAATACATTTTTGGCAGTAGAGAAATATCTGATACATTTATTTTTTCGTGTAAATACAAAGTTCACTTTGTATTTAACAAATTTCTGTTCAAAATCGTTCCATTGCAGTTGTTCATCCGTAACACCAAATGCAAGATAAACTGAAAATTTTAAAAGCTCAACACTTCCTACCACAATGCATGAATGTTTTTGACTACGTTGAGTTAGTTTCAATTCAAATCCAAATCGACGAGAGGCGTTGTGAGACGCCTCTCTTCAGCGTGGTGACGCTCGTCTCGCCTGACCTACCTTGCACGTGTCAGAGATCTCTCGCTCTGCAAGCGCCATTTTGCCGGGGAAGTTGGTAGATTCTACACCGACGATTGCATAAATTGCTGCGAAGTGTGCTTCTCTTGTCGGGTGTAATCATTATTTCACTATTTCTCCATCGCTCATAGGAGCCTTCCAAATCGTTACTATTGCTTTTCACTTTGTGATGCTTAACTCCCGCTCTATATAGCAGTCGAAAAACAGATTGCGCCGGCACATTCCTGCAAGAATGCCTTTCACTCCGTAGAGAGAGTCTCTAGAACGAGAAACAAATAATTCAGTTGCAAATGTGATAATTTCAACAAAACGAGATGAGCCCTGGAATTGCGCTGCAATTTTCCTAGCATCAAATCTCTGTTCTATTTTAAAGCTAACATTTTCCGAACGCTGAGGCTCGTTGAGTAAAGTGAGGCGACGAGCGTTCACACTTGCTGCGATCCAGGGCAGTGCTTGGCTGGTGAGCGCTCCTGGCAATACGGCTTGAATAATCAATATTGCAGATCTTCGAGCATCTATCAAGGCCTTGAGCTAAACTTTCGTACCGCAGTTGGAGGAGCGAAGGAAGCGGGCTATTAGAAGTTGTGGTGAGGAGTTTCATGCTCCATTTGTTCTCACCAACTGGCTAATTTCTCCTCATTAATATATCAAGAGTGACCCGCAACTTTGCTAGTAAGATGCTATAGATTTTGTGTGACTGAAATCTTAATTGAGATTTTGCTTAGCGAGGAGAGGAACTAGGCAATTTTTCTCGTTAAAATTTGGCGTCCATTTTTTCCAAATTTCCTACGTAGTCTAACCATATGTCTTGACTGAGATTACGTTTGCTGAGCCGAGGAAGCTAGAAGATTTCTCTTCATAAATGCGCCCCTTGCTTTGAGTTCGTTTTGAGTGAAGTGGGAGAAGTCTGTCTTTACCGCACCTGCACTGGCTTCACGGCGTTCGGGGCCCACCGACATATACTGTTATTGTTCTAATTGCTACACTTTTTACTGTCACTAATATTCCTGCTATCTTGTGGGACCACCTATAGATCCTCTAGTTTTTGTAATTAATATAAGCTCTCGAGAAAAAAAAATGGTCACTTGGTACTAATACGATGTAGGACTTCCGCAAGCACGAAAAATGGAGCAGCTCTGGGCGGCACTGAGCTCACCAACGTCCTAATATACAGTCGGCCGATTTTAAACCACTCTAGTATCAACTGGTCTTGAAGGGCGGCCGCAGCACATGTTTGATCCTCTCGACGTCTAACTTGTCGTTTTAGGTGGTCTCATAAATTTTCTATTGGGTTCATGTCTGAGGACTTAGCTGGCCGATCTAAATGCCTGGCATATCCTGACTGACTGCTACGCCAAGTAATGGCAGTCTTAGACCAATGCACACTGTAGTTGTCTTCCTGAACGATATGCATAGCAGCAGATTTTTCTTTATCCAGATATTGTACAAATGACAAAACTTGGATATCTAGCAGCTCAGTGTAGCCATCATGCTGGTTCAGTTTGACAGATTCCTCAACCAAAAAACCCATTTCTGTTAAGTTGAAACGGACTCAGAAAATGACAAACCGTCCTCTTGCTTCATGACAGACCTGTGAAAAACAATAGGTGGTATTTTTTGTCCGGGAAGCTTATATTTAGGTCATCAGTATGATTGTTGTAGGTCATCGTGTCAGTATGATATAGCTATTCATGTTATCTTATAGTCTTGGTTATGATTGGCTATGCCCTTGATTCAGAAAGAATGCAAGTCAGGATACACAGTAACTTTTTTACACAGAGAAGCTAAGGTGTACTAAGTCCGAAACTAGTACCTCAAATAATGACTCTTTGCTGAGAAAATGAGCTGAGTATAAATATAAAAACCGATGAGGCCACGCTCAAGCGCGTCAAAAAGATCAAGGGCTACCTTCCAGATATTAGAAAGAGGGATTGATGAAAATACGTTATTCATTTAACTCTAAAACTCGAGCCCATAACAGATGTTGACATCTACCGCTGTTAAATCTGCTCCAGGTAATTAGGTAATCTCCTGGGAGCGCCGAGGCTCCGCTGGGTGCTTACGAGGATGAACTCAATTATAGTAATCCTCTTGACGGATACTCGGGAATCCCAGGTATTCTCGAGCCCTCGAGGATCACCAATTCCCCGAGACGCCTTGCATGACAGTTCGAGCAGCTCATCCTCTCTGAGATACGAGGCTGACTTGAATTCTTCACCTTGCATTTTTTTTGTTTGAGATTTCCGTGCTTATCTTTTGAACTACTCAGATTGGAGCTATACCTGGCAGCCATGCACGTTCAAAATCCACTCTTGTTCCTGACAGGATGTTGATAGGCGTAACAAAAACAATATTACATGAAAAATCTCACAGAAATTGATATCCTTTGAGAACCGTTTTGCAGTCGGGATGGAATTATTTCTTTGTTTTGAGTCTCCCGAAGGAGGTGGCAATCACCGCAAGTCAACAGGTCAATGGTCTTCAGAAGTACTTCATCGGTTTTTGCTGCCGATTCTTCACAGCGGTGTGCTGAAAGATCGAGTGAGCCTTGCGGCTTACTTTCAAGCTTTCGAGTCAAGTTTTCAATTGAAGTTTTCAAGTGAAAGATCAAGCAGCGGTGAGCCTTGCTGAGGTGGGAGGGGTAGCGATTGAAATGATGGTGGTGATTGGATACGGAATAGACCAAGACACACATTTGCGCAGGTAGCAGGAGCTATACATGGAAATTAGGCATTGCTAAATACCACTTGAGCCTGACATAGCTAATTACCACTCGAGTCACGTATGTGGCAAGTGCCAGCGCGTGTGTCAATGCAGTGACGACACTCCACGGAAACGAATTCCCGTTTGTACGAGCCACATATCCTGGCTTTGGGTATATCAGCTCATCTCTCGCATCTCTTCATTGCAAAGCTGCTCCCATGAGAGAATTTTTTTCGTAATGTAACTATACAACTGTAGAGAACTGTTGCGTAACATGCCGCATAAAATAAACGAAATTTCACAGAAGGCCTCAGACACGTATTTCTTAAACTTCTATTAATAAAACTGCTTGATGAACTTGATAGAAAAATTTAATATGGTCAAATTTTGTTGAACGCGTGCGTACGGAAGTAGTTCGTTCTCTGAAAAATCTCTGTGGGGGCCGCATTCGAGGACGGTGGGTGTAACAGTAGATTCAAATCAATTTGACTTGGGTTGGGTGCGCAGCAGCATGAGGAGCGCTGGCATGCACCTCGTCTTCCCTCGCAAGCACTCATGCGGCAAAACTCGTGCGTGTACATGTAATTAGGTTTCCAATGCACTGCGTAGAGACACTCCGTAGTTCGTGGATAATTGTTTGAATTTCCAATCAATTTGCATTTATGTGCTTTCACTTTTTCTCCATTTGGTGAGAGTCCGGTGCGTCGATTTTCCTGCAAGGTCTCCGTTTCTTTTTGTCGCGAGTTGCCGTGGCTTGAAGTGCAGTGCGTGTTTCAAATAATGCGATGGCTGTTACATACATTTAAGCCCTTAAATTTGTTCCTTATTGATGCCCTAATTTTTCGAAATTATATAAAAAATTGCGATTCAATTACATACATTGACAATGACGATGAAATTCCTCAATAATCAATTGAGACCCGAGATTTTGCCAATCTTGAGATCTGTGTTGCCGCTCGAACTGATTTATCTGGGAATTTCCGTGCCTGTCTTGCCTTGACTGGGTGGTGACGGCTCAACTTCGTCTCCACCCTTAAAATTAAGTCATCGACGAATGAAAACTATTTTATGGTATTTCTTAAGAAACAGTTTGAAGAACTGCTTCATGTGATAGTTAAGCTGCCTGGTTTGAAAGCTGTTGTAACATTTAATATAAAAATTTAGAAAAAATTTTCTACGAGGACGTTATTGCGCCCACCTAACAAGGTGATGTCAAAAACAGAAGCGAAAAGATGCTTATGAGAGTGCCCTCAATTTAAATTTATGATCTCAACGACGCTGTGAGATGTCATGAAACAATGATCAAATATCTGTCGAATAACAATTTTTTCATCAACGTACTAACCTGGTCAAAGTTTAACGTAAATAAGTTCATTTTCTTTAGCTTCTACAAGGATGATTTTCGCATGATTTTCCTCATTTACAATGTTCTCGAGGTGCGAGCATCTCTCAGCTCAGGCTGAACAAGTCAAGACTGAGGCCGGACTAGTCAAAACTGAGGCAGGACTAGTCAAGACTGAGGCAGGACTAGTCAAGACTGAGGCCGGACTAGTCGAGACTGAGGCAGGACTAGTCAAGACTGAGATAAGATTGAGATAAGACTAGTTAAGATTGAGATAAGACTAGTTAAGATTGAGATAAGACTAGTTAAGATTGAGGACGGACTAGTCAAGATTGAGGCCGGACTAGTCGGGACTGAGGTCCGACTAGTTGAGACTGAGGCCAGAAGACTTGAGACTGAGGCTGCCGCTCACGCAGCTTCCGACTTCTGAAGCCGTCGGCCGGGTCACGTTTGCATGTTCCAAACCCGCAGATCCTTCCGCTAACTTTCATGCGAAAACGTCAGCCTGAAAATTGGCCATAACTTTTCTTGCAAAGCTGCGACTTGGAGATCACAACTTTGGTAGGAAAATCTCTAGTTTTCAATTGACGGTCTTGACTACACTGGCGCTTCTAAATCGGCGTAAAAATGCAACTTGATAAAAAATTAATTTTTATCAATCACGTTCTTGTGATGTTCAACTTTATCAGTGGCTGTAATTTTCCTCTGCGCAGTTCAACAAGGTTTTAATTTTCCACATGGCTTCAGGTTTTAATTTACTAGGAGTTGAATAGAAACTTGAGATTCATTAAAGTACATTGAAATCTGCTCGTCAAGACTTTTTTAGAAGTCCTTGCTTAAAATTTTATCTTCGTTGTCATGTGGACTCAGGTGATTTTTTTTAATTCAGCCAATCATGAAATATGAATGGCTTTTTCTGCTGATTTTTATGTCGAAACTGAGCGGAGCCGTCACATGTGACTATTTATTTCATGGAATGACAATTTAGATGCGTAAAGAGCCAGGGTTCATAAAGTAGTTGTGAGGTGAAGACACTCGCAAGACTCGTTAACTTGATCAATTTCATTGCAACTAACATACAAGCACATCAACGACTATGCAACAAGCATATACCTACCTTAACAAAGTTTACCTCAGAACCGCCCAAAAAATCATCAAGATCGTAGATGAGAAGGAATCCTGTCATGGAGTTCATCTCGGAAAGATGGAGGCTGCAAGCCACAGCTCCAACTGAAGCTCCATAGCTTCAACACATCAATGTTAACTACAGCGCAGTGGGACGAACAGACGAGATTCCAGTGTACCGCGAACACCGAGTGCACTTGCTGCAGCTGCGGAGTAAACGTAAGATCGCGGCATCAAAATCATTAAAGACCTCAATTATGACACGCCTATAGAAAACTTGTTCAAAAATGCGAGAAGAATTCTTGGTTTAATAACTTGATTGCATATCAAGGAATATAATATTACCCTCTAAGTTCTGGTCTCGAACACCCTATACACCGCCTTCTCTTCCAAGTTTGCTTCGCTTGGGGCCGAATCCATTGCTGATAATTACATAATCAGGACCATGAATAATTTATGCCCTATTTGCAACTTCATAGGCGCCACTATAGTTCGCTGTACTTGCCCTGGAGGTGCGCTTCTGGAGATTGTCTTCCAGTGCAACTTTTGCCAGCGCCACTTTTTAATTAAATACCCCAGCTTCTCTCCTCCAGGGCAAATACAGCAGCATGATTGCGAGACCCTGTAGTAGAAATGGGCTGAAAAACTCCCTAGGATTTATTTTCGGCTCGAGGTTTCAATGGAAAGGAGTTCCTTTTAGGGGTCTCAATTGAATCGGTGAATCTTAAGGAGTCGCCGTTCCTTGGGGATGCATAAGATTCCGAAGTTCGATGCGAGTTGTACGGAGAGTTCGGTCCCGGTGTGCCATGTCTCCAGGAATGAGCTATGCTCTAAGCTCGTATTGTCGTAATAAAGTGCTCCCACACTTTGGTAATTCTGTGTATTCATTAGATATCGTGAAATTTGTTCTCAGTGATCATTGGGAACAACATTAATGTATCTATGTATTACTTGCTTCAGGTATCAAAATTTCTAACCATTCTATGGAACAATTGAATTATAACTATATATATTAAATTTTGAAAAGTCAAAACTTTTTCGTCGTGGGCTATGCCTTTATAGCAAGTTCAGCTTTGAAGAAGTGATTGGGTTTTAAAACTATACTGGGAATGCAAAAACACAGTAATAGTGTAAAAACAATTTCGAGAAGGATTTAATACTGATCCACTTGACAGATTTGCGATAAGACCAATTAGAGATACAATAGTTTTCGGAAAGGGACATACCGAACGTAAGTGTCAATTGTTTTTAACTGTATTCCATTGCACAGCTTCATGGTACTAGCGTTGTGTAGCTCAAGATAATTTCAAATACAACATACGAACTAACTAATATAAAATATAATTTTTTTGGCTTTATAAATGAAAAATAAATTCCAATTTCCCCAATAATTATTATGAGTCCCAATACAGTAATATTGTTTGGGACTCCCGTGCATGCTTGTCGCCAAATGAGCAACACCTACCTTGCGACACTGCACTTCCCATTTTATTTCGTAGTTACGAAGATTTCTATTAAATAAATTCTCATTTCAGGGGTAAGACCGATGAGCGTTTAGCTTACACAATATGAGACCCAGGAATTCAAGAAAAAAAGTTCTAAATTTCGTGAATTTCCATTCATTAAAAATTTCAAAACTCTCAGCACAGATTTTGAGTCTCTAGGTGTCCAAGACCAAGCTCTTCAATGGGGGGAATTGAAATGACCACAACATGTAACATTGAGTACCGACAGGGTGGAACATACTCAATCCCTCATTGCTCTGAAGAGTTAACCTTCTCCTCCATACGGATGAGTAAATTCATTTCACTCAGCTTTTATTTTTCAACTACCCACAGACAACCTCATGAAATTTTCGATTTAAAGAGGTAGGTTAATCTAATCTCCCCCTTCCTTATTTGACCACTTTCGGCTTATACCGATGATGCGCAAATGCATACAAACAACTGAAATAAATGTCTGCAAAATGATACTTTATCTTCAGAAAATATACTGGGAAGGTGTTAGTAGGCCCAAGTCAGGCGTCCTGAATACGTCTCAGGTTTCTTCGCTATGATCGTTATGTATACGTGTGTATGAGCATGTTTGAAATGATTCATACCTATTCTTTGTTCTTTGATATCTGGTTGTTGGGTTTCTTATTTGTAACAAGATTATTGTAACAAGATTATTCTAACGAGATTATTGTAACGAATCGAATTAACGAATTATTTCCATCGCACGCTTAAATTATGCGTCAAGATTAATACCAAAACCGGATGCAGTGAACCCAGATACCAGCATCTCCATCGGCAGGTTTACTGACTTATTTTTCATTTAGTCAATGTTGAGTGATTTCACATTCTAACCTTATAACGACCGGTGTCGAGAATAATGCAGCTTAGTCTTCAATTTTTTTCGTCTTTTCAAAACTATTTATAGATTGAATATGCACGAAAGAGCGGCAAATGTGAACGACAGCGTTTATAATATTCCGCCCAGTCAAAAATCAGCAGTTTCTTTTAGGGTTAAATATCGATGCGCGCGCGTGCCGAAAGGATCGAACCCATTACTCGGCGTGCACTCACCCAGGAAATGGCATCCCAGAGAGGTGTCGGGGCCCAGGATCCACTGCGAGCTTCTTTTTTAAAATTTGTGCACGTGTTCTTGCTTTTGCAGCGCACCAGCGAAAGCTAACAAAAGCCAATGTTTCTGACGTATTCTTAGAACAATTTTCGAATAGTTGGGCTGTTGACGCTTTGTTGACTTGTCAGAAATGTTGGTGGAAACGAATGATGAGGCATCCACCTGGTTCGTCAGTGAATTTTTAAAAATTGAAACCGAAGATGAAGATACTTTTGTCGTGAAGAGTAATTTATGATAAAGTGCAGTGAAATGTTAGGGTCGAGAGCAAATTTGAACTCTTATTAAGGCATGAAAAACATAACTCACCATAGAGCATCCATTTTTTGACAATACGTTATTTATAATGACATTACGGTCGGATCATTAGAAATAGATCGCGTTTCCCCGATCAATCCAACCGCTCGTGAAAACACCAGGAACAATTCTGCAGTAAGCAAGGCGACTTTAGGAGAGAAATTTCTTTTGACTAATCAACTTAAATTTTGTCATTATATTGAATTGAGTCCTATGCGATTTCGATTTTTTTGAGTATGTGCTGTATTCATGAATTTCGTATAGTTTCGTAGAGCGAACATTCAGGAATGATTTTGAAAAACTTTTCTTGGGCACCTTCCAAACTTTATTTGAAATAGTCAAGCCTTTCATTACTTTAAAAGAACTCGTTTTCAAGGCGTACAAATTTTAAACCAAATAATAAACGACAGCTGAGTATTTATGATACAGAAAAATTGCTTCAACGCAGGATATTATTAACTTAATCAGAGATTATGGGCATCGTGAAGTCAAAGTTGGCAGAGAGGCAGGATTATCGGCTTGTAGACCTTGGGAAAGCGACGGCACGATGGTAAGCTATATTTTTTGATGATATGAAAACTGTCGGAAGCATATTCCATTTCACGCAGTCCAAAAATTACGCTTACCATCGTGCTGTCATTATCCCAGACGTCTTTCTACCGATAATCCCGTCTCTCAGCCAACTTTGACTTTATGATGTCCATAATCCCCTATTAAATTAATACTATACCGTGTTAAATCATTTGTTCTGTGTCATAAATATACTAAGGGCTGTCGTTCGACGTTCGGTTTTGAATTCGGACGCCTTGAGAGCGAGCTCTGTAACAGCGCTCATTGGCTCGACTGTTTCATGTAGCGTTCGGAGGAAGTCCAAAAAAGTCTTCTTCATGTTTATTAAAATACTAGTAGACGCGTCTCGTCAAAAATAGCGAGACAAATGTTTGATTCTTGGGAAACCCCTTATTTACGGTAAATCTGACATGAAATAATGTTATCTTCAGTATCACTACGGGTTGCTTTCTCTGACAGTCTCGCTAATTAGTTAGAAATAGGGAGCCGGGAATTTTCTCTTATCTAAATTCTTCAGAGCGTGATGAAGAGACGGACGGATGGAGCGAGCCAGCGAGCAGCATTGGGTTATCATTATGCAGGGTGTCCCAAAATAAACGATACCCAATTTTCAAGGGC
>VOMN01046709.1:0-10519 GCA_014899125.1 Orchestia grillus | reverse complement strand
CTTGGCCGGACAAGGCGCTCTGACGAGTGCCTGGACTCATTTTTAATACGCACTCCAAAACGCAGCACAAAGGCAGGCCTTATTTTCTTATATCAAGAATTAGGAATTTCAAAAATTTTGCACTGAAAAAAGGGAGAATTTTTCCTGCTTTGAATGACACCTAAAAGAAGTTAATGTTCGCTGTTTGTACCAATTTAGCTTCAAAATTTAGGTTTCCAGAGTCGCGAACAAATTTTGCTCGGTAACTCACTTCAGGATATTTTGGTGTCACACTTCAATCCAAATTTTTGATTAAAGCCTTTAAAATTCACAGATTTCTTGGGTATTTGTCCCAACAGGTTTTTGGACCGGTTGCACTTACGAAAAGTTTCGTAAGTTCACAACACAGTCATGTGGCGAGCGTGTAGAGCACCACAACATCGCTCATGAGATAACTGCAACATCGCATTGAGGATGCACGTTGTAAGTTTAACCAAAGACAAATGAAGTCTTGATATCTGCGCCAGGTTCACCCGTGCCCCCCACAGCCTCCCCCTCATTGCAGGGTGGAGTGCCGAGGTGTGGGAACCTCCGTGGTCATCACGGCCCTCACCAGACGTGTGAGGAAGACTTGGTCACACATGGCATGGCTTGTCAGAAGTACAGTAAGCCCTGACCAGCTCTGCACGTGATGGTCGACGCTACCAGTCGTAATTTAGCCGTCGTTGGAATGTCGGGATTTTGTACTCGTGCGACACTCAAATGATTTTGATTCTGTTTCTGTGTGATAATTTAAATAATTTTGCTGAGATGCACTCAAATGATTTTGTTTTTGTGCGATAACTCAAATGATTTTGCAATGACCTTAAATTGTTTTGCGATCTTGTGGTAACCTTAAATAATTTTTCATTTATGCAATAATCTTAAATGATTTTGCGACCTTACGATTACCTCAAATGATCTACAATGAAACATCAATAAGCTTAGTGTGAATGGATATGCAGTTTTATCATTTTTGTACTACTTGTTCACTAACAAAAAAAAGTACCACTGCCCTAAATAAGCAGCGATGCTATGCTGCTACCTTGAAGTAGTGGTTTACACTAAAGAAAACAATCATTAAGCGCCACTTCAGTTCGCCCTCAAGTAACATCCCATTCTCCTAGTCAACTACGAGGCACCTCCATTGGTGCGGCCGGTTGTGGAGGCCTCCGCACCCAGACCCCCTTACCGGTTCCCAACTGTGCGCATTGTATGTCGTAGATGAAAGATGCTTCTTGAAATCGCAATGATATTTTCATAAAGATCATTACTTTAATGGATTTTATTCCGTTTTTTCGTTAAATTTTAGATTGAGATCTGTTCATAGGTGATGCGTATTCATCGATTTCAAGATAATATTTTTTCATTTCTGGTCGAGTTTTCAGCTAAGGCCTGGCGCATGTCGGTCTAATTCGCGTCTGTTTGCATCAAGTGAAGAGAAAAAGCAGCGATTGGCCTTATTGATGGCTGGAGCGATTGACAAATTTCGAAGTGCTTTATAAGCAATAAAGCAATATTTCTACATTGAACTTCCAGTGCAATTTATCATTTCGAAGAGGGTAGGTATCGCGTTTTGTCAGTCAATAAAAACGAAAAATAATGAAGAGAAAAATTGTTAAGGTGAAAGTATAGAATGACGTTTATAACCTCATTTTGTTTTGTCTTAGCGTTTAGATTTCTTTTTAAAAACGCAAACAAAATAACTGTGGATTTTAGTGTTTTTCTAATTTGCTTCATGAGAAAAATATCGTTCCAGTGCAATGGTGTCATTGCGCAAGAAATCTTTCAGTCACCCCCGTTCATTCCAATTTGTGCAGTTATTCACAGAACAATACTACTCAAGGAGCATTTTTACTATTGGGAAAAGGACATACTCGGCTTGCTTAGGCAAGTCATTGGAAGAACTTCAACTATGTTAATTTTTTTTATTTTTAAACGGGCTATTGAGGACGATAATACGCAAAGTGAANCAATCAGCAAATATTATTTTACCCTTTGAGCAATACATGAGCGTGCCACTGAAAAATGCTGTAGTACTCTAATTAGTCCAGCCTATATACCTGAAAATTTCATGAACGCAATTTATGGAAAAATATTTCTGAAATCGCTTCTTTTCAAATGAGTGCTAACGCGTGCCTGAATTTGATTATTCAGCTACAGAGCCGAACACTCGTTTGGGTCTCATATGGTTAATTCAGCGTAAATCATTAAATTCAGCGAAAATCATTATATTCAACGGAACTCATTAAAATTTGAGAATATCATGTCAATCAGCAATTAAGAATCAAATCGGCAAGTATTTAAATTAAAGGAATGTCATTATGTCAGCATCATGAATGATAAATCAACTGATATTATTCAAATCAGCGAATATGATTTAAATAAGCGAATAGTATTTAAATCAGCGAATATGATTCAAATTAGAGAATATTGTTTATATCAGCTATTATAATTCAACCAGACAATATGATTTAAACCAGCAAATATGATTCAAGTCAACGAATATATCTTAAATCAGCGAATAGGGTTCAAATCAGTAAATATTATTCAAGTCAGTAAATGTTACTTATATCAGAGAACATCATTTATGTCAGTGAATAAATTTCAAATCGCCACCCAAGCCACGGCGGCTTCAATCCTTAGCAGCCCCAGTCGGTACCATAGGCCCAAGTCGTAACTTCCTCACCTGCCTCAATAGCGCCGTTTGAGAGGCGCTGTGCACACACTGGCACGTCGAATCATGCCCTCCCTTTCCTCTAGCTGACAAATACATTCACCAGTGCCCCACGACGGTAGTAATTTAGTAATAGGCTCAGATTGGAGATCTTTTGAATTCACTGTTCTTTAGGAGTCGGTTAGCGGTTGCGTATGATGTGTACGTCGAATTATATTTACTCTAATTAGTTGATTAGTTTAAGGTTTCCTAGCGATATCAGAGGCGTCTCACGAGAGCGATGCAAAGAGACCATTCAGTATTGACTAGGGAACATGGAATTTATGTACAGGGTGTGTTCCCACACGGGACTCACTGTGCGTATAAACAGCATGTTAAAAAGGAAGAGGAAGAAAGAATATTCGATGAAGATGGCGCGAAACTGAAAAAAGCAATGTGGGCACGAAAGATAGAAATCCTGAAGGCCTATCTATAGATCAGGTGACCTAATGCGTACGTGAAATCAATGTGGTGATGTACATATTGATGTTTGAGGTATACGGAATAATTGACACGCAATAACATATTCTAAGGAACGTTACATTGCGCTCTTCACGAGCGTGTAGTTAGTAAAATTATTATTCCAGAAGCACCTATCTCAAAAAATGAGAATACATTTTCTTTTTGAGATGTTGCAGCAATTTCTAACGAATTTCAGAGTAAACTTAAAAACCGAAATTCCAGTTACAATTTCGCTGGAAAGATTGATGTAGAGGTCTTTTGCCTGAGATTTTATTCTACTACCAGGAATGATCCAAAACTCGAAATCCTTAATCAAACAGAACAAAAGAGAACAATGACAGCTGCTTGAAAAAAAAGCAATGCCACTTAAAGGCACGAATTAGGTAGATCCCATACGTCAAAGAAGGTCCTGAGAAAAAAAGGTTCCTGGAGAATTCTCCAACCCATTCCACCTGTGTTGCTTTCCGGCAGTCAATGAGGTAGTTACAAAGTGGTCACAGTCACATAAAGGGAAATCAGTCATAACTGTTCGTGAACGCCCCTTGAAAGACGCCTAGCAAACTCGTGATAATGACGTCAGCGTGTTTTATTACAAGTGATTGGCTGGCTGTCAGCCAATCAGAGCCGCCACGTGCGGACGTGCGTTGCGAGATGCTTGCTGAGCTCAGGGTTGCCGGATGCAGTAGGCCTTTATTTTCATGGGCGAGCTGTCATAATTAACTTTAATTGTAGGCAAATAAAAGTCGAAGTGGTCGTGTTTTCCAGCCATGACAATGTATTGACGGTTGAGGATGTTGTTGCTACTATAATGAGCTAGTTTAAGGCACCCCACCCACATGCTAATTAGCTAATGTAAGGCACCCCACCCACATGCTAATGAGCTAGTTTAAAGCGCCTCGCCCACATGCTAATGAGCTAGTTTAAAGCGCCGCACCCACATGCTAATCAGCTAGTTTGAAGCGCCGCACCCACATGCTAATGTGATCCGTAAGAATGATGGGGAGAGACCATTTAATGGGGACTCTAAAGAAAGCGAAATCGATGTACAAAATGTGTTCATATGCAGGATCCACAACGCATAGAAACAACAAATTAAGAATGAAGAGAGATAAAAGATGAAAAAGAAATACGGAAGAAGGTATGATACTAAAAGAAGCAAAGTGGGTACGAAAAACAGAAGCCCGGATGGGCTATCTATGACTGAGGTAAGCTAACAGTGCTCCCCTGGGGACGCCAGTCCCCCTAGCCTAAGACACCCAAACCTAACCTAAACCTATTGTTTATCTTTTGCCCAAGGAGGGGACGGGTGTGAATTAGTTGCCTGAACTTAGAAAGTATTTATTTCACTATTTTCTGAACTTGAGAAAGGAATTTGTTGCCAAAAGCTATCCTTCGAAAACAGTTGCATGCGTTTGTCGAACGTGCGAATGCAAAGCTGGGGAGGAAAAAACGAAAGCAGGGCTCCTGCTAACCCACGCTCTAGTCTATACCACACCGAACGGTTATTGGGCAAGTTGAAGAACATTTCTATGTTAGGAAAAAATTCCAGTTTCTATGTACATAGAGAGTGTTCTCAACGATATTATTAATCATGGCGTGCTTATCACACGATCAATGTTGTATTAAGTATCGTCAGATTAGGTAACGAACATTCAAGTCAATATGTTATAACCTATTACTTTCACTTCAATTCAAAATCCACTGCCATATTACACTAGTTATTTGTGATACGGAAGGCGCTGCCTTATTGCATGTATACATAAGGCTGCAGTTTGTTTTTTGTACAAAGCTAAAATAAATCTTATCACCAAACTAATTTATCGATAATAGCTTGAACAATGGAATAAAATTCTACGACTTTTCTACCCCTTTGGTGAACTATTAAACTTTGGCGACACTTAATGCCACCCTTCAAGTTCTGCTTTACTCGTGCCTTCAATAACTTCTTTCCTTTACATCAGTCACGTGCCACATCAGGACACTGTCAGGCTGTTTCAGCTTTACCAAGGCTTTTGGGACCTCTATCTTTCGTGCTTACTTTGCTTCTTTCCATTTTCATGACTTCGCTGATCTTGATCTTTTCTTCCTCTTCCGTCTTGACTTGCCGTTTCGATGTGGCGGGGATCCTGTGTGGGAAACACCTTGTGCACAGATTCCCCGTTCTTCATAGTCCATACTAAATAGTCCCAACCCTTTCGGTGCGAGACACTCTGAGTTGCAGCAGTGCTACACCTCTTACTACTATTACTGCTATTTAGTACTCTTCTTCGACAATTCTAAGCTCGAATGCTCATCTGTCGATTTATAAACTTATATGAAGAGCAGTGGGATGGGAGTCACAAGCCTTTTATATCATTCGTAAATCAGAGTCTTTATTCGTTATTGAAATTTCGGTCTCAAAATTAGGTTCGAGTTACTTTGGCACGCGTTGCAGAGGTCAGTCCGGAATGTCCTCAAAATTTTAATGTAATAACTTCCTTGCCGATGCCATATTTTCAAATGATTTCCTATATTTATTTTCAATGGCAACCCAAAAGCGTCCCTTGGCTGTACATTCCGGCGTTCCTTGGTTGCACTCGTCCCTTGGCTGTAATTATTTGTTAGGACCAAAGGCACAGAGGCATAAATTGGAAGAAATCTTCCTTTTCTCTTGTGACCAGAGATTTAGGTGGCGAAGGCTGCTCGCACTGGCGTGGTCAGGGCGCTCGTTTGGCAAACGGCCTTCTCAGAGATAAGATTCACAACAATGGATTTGATGACAAACTAAACAACTTTTGTATTTCAGGAACAGTTTATACGACAGCTAACGAACATTTTGTCGGTGGATAAAAACATCAGATGAACATTAAGTAAGGTTAGGTTATTAATTACGATGGTAACAAAAATCTAGTTTCACAAGTGCTTCTACTAAAACTGTAACCGTCGCACTGTTACATATATATGAATTTAACCCCTGCATGTCAGCTTTTATGACAACATAAGGCGTAGATCGCCGATCTCACTTGTGACACGACGTGGACATCGCCTACCAAATTTGTTACATGCCGTACAGATCCAAAAAAGACGCATGTGCATCACAAGCAAGAGCTAATGATGGAAATAAAATATATCTAAACAGAGAGCCGAAATACCCCACGACGCGCAAGTGCCGCACGAAAAGACAAAAAGGGGCACGAAGAGACAAAAAAGTGACACGAAGAGACAAAAAAAGTGACACGAAAAGACAAAAAAAGTGACACGAAGAGACAAAAAAAGTGACACGAAGAGACAAAAAAAGTGACACGAAGAGACAAAAAAAGTGACACGAAGAGACAAAAAAAGTGACACGAAGAGACNACAAAAAGGGGCACGAAGAGACAAAAAGGGGCACGAAGAGACAAAAAGGGGCACGAGGAGTCCAATAGGGCCCGAGAAGAAAACATGAAGCAAGAAGAGAGGAACCACAAAACAGGACGCCCCCGTGAGAGCCTTTTCCCTGTGTAAATTGTGTCGCTGGTGCAATAATTGTTGCAGACTTCTCCAAAAACTTTAAACTTAACGCGACGAGGGCGTGAATAAAGGTAGCAAAATTTCCAAAATTATTATTGCACCATTTCAGGTAAACGCTGTTCCTGCCGTTGACTTTGACGTTAAAATGAACAAATTTCCATCCGAAAACCTGGTATTAAAGGATCTTCAAATCGAAAATTTCCAGTCTAGAAAGCAAAAAAAAATTTCCAGTCATGAGAAATATAAGTTAGATCCACAGCTACCACTGCGAAATTGTAGTATATCTTTCATTCAATTGTTCTCTCATTTCGTCAAAAAATTGAAGAATCGGTACAAATTTGTCAATATTGCCAGAAATGTGAGTCAGTAGTGCAAGCAAAAAAACAACGCAACGAATCGATTCTCAGTTTAGTAATTAAGCGTCACTCAGTACCGGCAAACGTCTCAATGGTCCAGTTTGAGCATTTCAAAATTATTACAGTCGCGTCAGTTAGCTCAACTTCCCAAATGGGAATCGTTGACGGATCTTGCATTCGAAATGAACACAACTTTTCTGGAAATTAATACGCCATTTGGATACTTTATGTTCTGTAATGTCTGCGGAACGATTCTCTCCGTCTTCACTTTTTTAAAGAAGACAAATAATTTCAACGATGAAACGGATAGAGAATAGATAACAGTCGCTGAATCAGCCCCCATCTAAAGTCCTAAATTTAGTTCAAAATAGTTCAATGATGTATTAAATCATAAAAATATAAGCTGTAAACTGCTTGTAGGAAGATCAAGTTGAAACTTCATTTGGATAACTGTAAAAGGAGATTTTTTCGATCCAGAAAAATTAGCTCATGAAAAATCATTCAAAGTATGAGAAGACAATCAGCAAAATCGCCCCAACAACAATGACCTAAATAAAGAGCTGTTTAACTCCTTTCGGAATAGAAATTCAGTATCTGTTCACTACATAAAAAGAGTATGCGCGATGTCTGGACAATTATCTCAAGTAGAAGTTCATTTGCAGACCACACCATTTTAAAAAGTTCGCGTTCTTTAAAAAAGCTAAAATCTTGTTTTTGCGTCGGGAAAATAAATACTGAGAGGTAGTATGGCAGTTAAAAACTCAAATTAATTAGAACAATACCCCAAACTACTAATAACGTCCAGCATAACAAGTTTAACAATTATCCTTCGGTGAGTTAAAACATTGAGCTTTTACATCAATTCGACGAATCGTCAGGCCAAGCTGCGTCCTCCGTTTCATATTCCATCTTTCCGACGTCGTGTTCGACGTCCCAAACACACAAAATGAGTAGAAGGAGTATGATCAAGGCAATGATCGACAGAGAAAGGACACAGATACAAACATCGTGCATGAGCTGCCTTCGTTTGGCAGCTGCCAATGTCGAACAGCTATCGTTATTGGCATTTAGCGCCGGACGTCTGAGGGTACCGCCTTCAGGAATCCAAACGGTCCCAGAAACCAGAATTTCCGAGTCTGCACGACGGTATGAAATATTACGGTAACTTCGATCGCTTTGGTTTGCACTTAAATTTGCGGAACCTTGGCGTCTGGGAGCAGGTTGGGGTTCGGGAGGTGTTGGTAACGCCGTGGTAGCAGCTCGCCGAGGCGGACGAGGCTTGCCAGGAAAGAGAGGTAAGCTGCACCGTGCCGAGTTCTGTTCTTCTCCACCCACCAGTGGCTTTAAATCTGAAGTTCTAGCACATGGACGATTCAGGGTAGAAGTCGCCAGCGCAGGGGAAGTCGCCGGGGAAATTGGTCGGAATGTACGCGGATTTGGATTTCTTGTTGGGAGCGTTGCAACATTGGAATGTCCGAGATTACGCTGGCTTTGAATATTTTGGAGGTCAACCGAAATTGGTCGCTGGGTACTACGCACATTTTGTGAAGTACTTGAAAAATCTTCCGGCTTGGGGCGTTGAAGAGCCCTTACATTTACGTAGTTAAGAGATGTCAATGGTACGTCGGACACTCGAAGCGGAGGGTCATCCACGGACTCGGCTATGGGGGCGAGGCCGCTGGCATGTGCAGTGTGGAGTAGATCTTGAGAGCTGGAAACTGCGTGTCTTCGAGGTCTATGAAACGCCGCACTGAGTGCAGAAAGATTAACGTAACCATCGTCAACGTCATTCGCGTATTGAGGCGTCACAGGACGACTGTTGAACACTTCAGAATAGAGATCCTCTGCAGAAGATGTATCAGGCACGGATGGCTGGATAGGCCGATTCATTTCCAAGTAAGTGTTCTCTGCCATTATTGATTGTACTGGAGGCTTAAGAATACTCTAACCGTGTTAAAATCTGGAATACAAGGTACAATTTAGACTGATTGGGAGCACATGTTCTTAATGAATGAAAAAGGTGCAGGAAAACACGCCATTCCTATTATTGTGAAGGAATCGGAAGTTTTATCGAAAACCTTTTTTGATGGAGTATTGACCAATACCTTCAGTTCAACGAGCATTAACTATGAACAAGTGAACATTTTCCAACAAAAGTTAGTATGACGAAGCAGCATCCCTTTACGCACGGGAAATTTTGGATAACCCTTCGACCCATTCACCTATTTTTAATTTTTTGCTCATAAGTTCTAAACAGGATTCTGCCATTTTGTTCTTCTACGATCTGCATCATGTGTTCCCATGCCTGTTTTTTTCAATCAGGAAACTGCGGCACGAAGCCATGATAATTTTGATTCTCCATCGAATATTTACATACCTTAATTAATTTATATCGTGCACAGTACTACAATCAAGAGACAAATTACATATTAAACTTAACTTTGGACATGCCCTACTAACGGGCCTAAATAAGCTACTAGACTTCTGGGGTAGAAATTACTTTTACCCAGCTGAAATATCTAGTCAGTGTTCGAACGCCATTCCGACACCCACTCACAGACTCCCCTCGACGACTCTGGTGTCGCGTCTTATTCCCAGTCCACGGTTAGGAGGGTTTCCAGCCCTACTGACTCCTTCGTTGTGTGAATGAATGTTTCCTCCATTGATGCACGTGTCTCAGTCCTCAAGACGAGGAGGCTATCAGGATTTGGGAATAGCACATCAGACGTTAAGAATTCCTTGATCATCTTTAAATGAGTGGCGCAGTAATATAAC
Source organism: Orchestia grillus (assembly GCA_014899125.1). Taxonomy (NCBI): domain Eukaryota; kingdom Metazoa; phylum Arthropoda; class Malacostraca; order Amphipoda; family Talitridae; genus Orchestia; species Orchestia grillus. The sequence continues at coordinate 703 of VOMN01046709.1, read as the reverse complement.
ATCAAATCCTGAGGTCAGTCTCTTCTGTGAAAATGGACGAAGGAGCACGGTTCAATCAATGCAAAGAAAACCCATCGACTCGCCAGTATTTCGCCATTAGCCAACTCAGGTTGGGTCATAAAGATTCCATCCCGCCTCTCAGCGACCAGCAATAATAGGAAACTAAATGAGTAATCAAAATAGGAATGTGACTCGAAAATCAAGCCTTAAGGAGATTGTCTACATGTCTTCAAGCTGACATGCACTGAATTAAGCCAATCTTATAAGCTGATTGCAAACAGGTACTAGACTAAGGTAAAATTCGACAAATTTGTAAAGAAATTTCGTAACTGAAAAGGATTTAAATGAATTGAGTCAAAATTTACTTTTTAGGCGCACTCCACTAGTCTTTGGTTATGTTGGTTAGGCTGAGTTAAAGCCAATAATTATGTTCATACATATTCTACAAATTAATAGAAAAAGACACGATTTCCATTTTTCAGTAGTTTTTGACGTTAACGTAGAAATAATAAAGTGCATGCCCAAAAAAATCAAATGTTATTCAAGTATCTAATTTCATTTCGGAAATGGGGCTTACAGAAAAAGTAAATAATCATCTCGAATAGAGGTTCGCAATGCCCAAGATATGCGTTCTTCGTACGAACTAAAAACCTCGTTGAATCGCGATCAAAAACCCATTGAATCGCGATCAAAAACCCATTGA
>VOMN01046706.1:0-15900 GCA_014899125.1 Orchestia grillus | reverse complement strand
CTTGTTAGTAACCCTTCTCAACTCGTGTGTTTGGAATTTCTCCTTTTTAGCCCAAGCTAGAGAGTATCATATTACTCCCCGAGTTTCAAACATGCAGGAGCTGTGCTCGAGAATGCAGTCAGCGCTTGCGGTCACAGCCCACGTTTGGAATGCGCACAGCGTCTCACGCGCCTCTCGCATTCCGACGTACAAGCACAGACCTGGCTTGCTACGAACCTGTCTACATATATAAAATGACTCTCATTTCATAAACTTCTTCGCCGATTATTCTTCATCATTTCTTCCTCTTCCTTCTTAACTTGCTGTTTTTATGCGTAGGGAATCTTATGTGGGAAGACGCCTGTGCAAAGAGTCCACATTTTCTCGAGTCCATTCTAAATGATCCCTTCTCTTTTCACTCTTGAGGTCGTATTCCATGTAGCTATGAAGTTTTAAACTATCTAATGAATTAAAATTCTACTTTCTGACCTCTTGGTACAAAGGCTACGTTGTTGATGTAACTTTTTGGATTAAAATCACAAGTGATGTTAATTTCCTGGTTCCTGGCCATAACATGGTTTGAATATTAGGAACGAATGTTACGCATGGAAGCTGTAGTTTACTTAGTAACTTTTGTTACTTCTGATTAATTCATTTAGGTCTTTTCGAAACTAAATGATGAAATCAGTGGCAGTACTGGTGAATAGTTTCTGTTACTCAAGTCTGCAATTGTGAAATGCCCGTCGCGAGATTCTCAGAAATATTTACATGTATTTTGTAATTGTCATATACCCGAAACTTGCTATCTTCAAGGTGAAAGAATTTTCAAATGCAGTGCTTGAGCTTTGTCGGGTTAGGTAGTAAAATAAAGGTTCTCAAATTTGACTGTGAAGAACATCTGTGTTCCCTCTTATAGCGAGCCAATTCTTTGTTTGGTTTTGACTACGAAAAAGTAAAAAACATAAATGAAGATTACTAATTAAATCGAGTCCGCGTTAATATTTGTCTTGAGGGTTTCACTTATGCGATTTTCGTGAAAACAATTTTTGTTTCTTGGTACAATATTACCTGTATTGATAATTTCCCCCCGTTAAGGAATCACCTACATGAAAATATTAACACATTTGTTTAATAAAATAAGATGTCAAAATGGGATTTGTGTGGTGCAGGGAGCGAGCCGTGGAGCGAAGAGGTGTCCAGCGAGCCTTCCTCTGGGTGTAGCGTGAGGAGCAGACCGGGCAGTCACACCAGCACCGACACCCTAACCTGCCTAGACCTCCCTCCCATTTATCCCCCTCCACAACCACAGCCAGCGCTCACCGACCCCAACCAACTCGTTCACCATCCTAAAGCTATACCGATCTATCCCAGCCTCCTGGACAACCCTACCCGTTGCAGTACCTCCAGTTTTCAAAGCAACTCCAACCATTGCGACAATCTCCCACTACGGCCGACTGACCTCGCGACGTCGCACACCCAGTCTCGTTTGCAGCATTCCGGCTTAGCTTCCCAAAATTCGAGTCCAAGGTATTCTTTGTCGTCTCCCTCCCTGGACTCTGCTTTTGTTCCTGGTGAATACCTTTATCACGCCCGAGCCGATCTGTATCGTCAGCCATCTCATCCAGTGTACAATCCACCATCTTCTTCTGTCCATTCTCCAAGTCAGTTTCAATCATCGCCTCGGTTACCTCATCCGCTGGCCAACCCTGAATATCTGCGTCATCCTCTTGCTGCTCTTCATCAAACTCCGAGCCTTTTGTCTTCATCTTCTTCATTTTCATCGTTCCGTGTGTTGCATCACGATTACACCCTTCCTGAGCTTTCCTACCCTGCGCCTCCTAGCTTACCTTCACGCCACAGCAGACCTGGCCGTCTCCACCCTGCCCACAAAGTCAAGTGTCACCATCCATCTCTCTATTCCACCCATTCCATCTCTAGCCGTTCTTCCAGTAAGACTGTTGAAGCAAAATCATCAAGTGCTACTGCGTTTGATGTTGCAACGTTGCCTTCCTCTTTGCATTTATCTTCCGTGTCAGAATCGGACTCTTCCTCCAATATAAGTGACTCTAGCGTCAACTCAACCCGTCATCCTCAATCTACGTCACAAGGCTTGAATTTGTTTTCTAATTGTAACGAACTACAAGCATCGCAGCCTCTCGAGTTTTTTGGTGCTCAAGGTGTCTCTTCTACCATTCAACACCAGAAAACGACATCTGCGCCCGGATCGTCCTGGGGAAGCACAGGCTTAAACGCGCAAGATTTTAAGCCTACGCTCCATCTTGGTGACTTAAGAGACTCACTTCCTCGTCTTCAAGCGCCTGAAGAATCTGATTTAGTATTCCTAGAAGCAGGCTGTTCCCAGCCACCAGATAGTCGTAACCTTACGTTCGGTCGTGGTTTATCGTCACCCTACCTCAATACAGTCAATTCTGGAGTTCCACATTGCGATTTTGAATCTCCCTGTATTGTACACCAGAGTGATTGCTTCGGTAGTCATTGTATTTGCCCGCCAGTAAATATCTCTGTTACTCAGGCCCTCAAACCCTTTGAGGGAAGTAATATTTCTCGAAGCCCTCATCAGGGACACGACTGGTTGAGTCCGTCTTTGTCAAAATCTCGGGATTTTTTCAACGCCAAAGCTATGTCAAGCTCAGCCAACTCTTCTAATTTGGCAACGAGGAGAATGCGATCTCTCAGAAGCCACCATCATGCAAATCGTCCTACTTCTGGAGGGGAAACGGAAGATGTCACATCTCCTGAAGTTGAAGCTAGTCGTCAAGAGAGAGATAGATCTGAATCTCCAAATATTCGAGCGACGATGACTCACCACCATCACAGACATCATCATCACCACCACCATCATCATGCAATGAGAACTAGTGGGCCAACTTCTGGTTCTGAATTAGAAAGTGCAAGTGGTGGTGTCGCGGCAAGTGAAAATTTAGAGAACCTGGCGAGCGATTGCGAAGACTGTGACGACTGTGACAACATCGGAGCGTGCGGTGGCGGCTGCGAAGAGTGTGATCTCGTCGAGCATCACTCCTCTGAAGAGGAGCTCGAAACGCTGACCGGGTCGTGGCAGCGCGAAAGCAACGGGCCGCCGGAGAAGAGAAAATGGTCACAAGTTGCACGACTCTCACTCACAGATTCAGGTACGTCCGTACCTAGGAAGGTTTTTTCAAAAAAATGTCTGTTCACTTCACTGGCGTTTTTGAATGCTTCATCACGCTTATCATGAAGAAGCGTTGACTTTATTAAACGAAAAGCGGTCGCACAATTTTCATCTTCTTTACTTACTTTTACTAGTTGATTTCTCTTCAGTTTTGTTTTGACCAGTGGTAAGATTACTTTGAAAAGTAGTGCTCAAAACTGATTGGACGCGATAACGTCCATGTAACAACCACCTAGTTGAATGGTCTCGAGTGTGAATTTTAAAATAATGTACAAGGTTTCATAAATAACGTATGGTTGGGCTAAGAAGATCACCTGAGTCCGCGCTGGGGTCTACGAATCAGTGGGGATAGCATTTTGTTCAGCGGTAGTCTGCTCTGCACTCATTAAATGCTTAGTTAATACCGTAGCTCTTCTCGCTTTCGAATATAGGGGGAACACTCTAATAAAATTTATCTTGAAGTGTCTTGGACTGTCGAGTTGTTTGCAGATTATCGACTTATGTATCAGAAAATAAGCATGAATAAGATAATATGGTAAACCATAAGAGATGCTCAAAAATCGGTTATTTTGAAATGCATCTGAAAAGTTTAACTAGTGACCCTCCGAGCAGTAGCACGCCACGAGGGACTCCATTGTGCACTGAGGTGAATTACGCTTCAAAATATTTTGAAACACCTCTCGGAGTATGTATGGGGTGGGGTACTCGAGCCCCACTCGGATCGCACGCTAATTGTGTCTGTTTGCCCTCGTCTTGACGTTGGGGAATTGTTTCCGTCTCAGCACTCCGAGTTGTGCGCCACAAGTAACCATAGCTACCCACTGCAAAATTAACTATATTTTATTTATGCATTTAGCTTACGAGTCTTCTCTAGATTTATATGTTGAGCAAGAGCCCTAATTGCTTTCGTAGGGTAAGGGGGCGTTACGTGAAACGAGAACGGTTTGGCTATTATGCAATTATTATTCACGCCATTATTCAACTTTTCATATCTGATACTTTTATGAAAGATCCGAGCGAATACCGTTATAGCCATCATATAAACTCGAAAACAATAGTGGATATAATAATCATACAGTAGGACGCCCTTATTCCCGCATGACGAATGTTATTAACAAGTAAGTGAGAAATCGGGTGCGGTTTGATACCTTTGTGAATTAGTCATGCCGGGCTCTAATTCATAAATTACAATCGATGGTCTCAAAAACATTCTCGTGAATTAAAGACACGTGAGTAACAGTGTTGCCCTATTTTCAGCGTCTAATACTCGCTAAATCTTATCACGTGAATCTTTTACCATTCGAAACGTTCATTTTGCACAAGTAATTTACATTTGGCCCAGTCACACGACCAAATAAGAAACGACGACTTATGCACAGTACAAATGGACTCAGGAGATACAACTTGTGGACTCGATGAGTTGCCAGGCTACTAGGGCACTTCCATGCCACCCTGACCTACACGTGTGGTTGCAGGCAGCAGCGACGACGAAGTGTGTGTGCTCACCACGAACGAACGGCCCCCCGTACAGTTCCGGTCCACACCCCCACTGGAGGTGCACAAGCCCCTCCGCACCGTGTCACCTCCCAGCAAGATGCTGGGGCTCGGGTCCCCCCCCACGGCACACTCCTGCAAGACGCCCTGCCAGAGCGACAGCTGCCGCAACATCAGCGCTGGGGAGGCCAGGGTCGTGAGGACGCCCACCGGAGTAGGGGGTGAGTGGGGTAGTGCGTCGGGGTAAGTGCGAGTAGTTGCGGGGGAATTGAGAAGATAGTTGGGGTAAGTACGATTAATCGTTAGGTGTAAATGGGGTAATAGTTGGGGGTAAGTGGGGTCATAAGTTGGGAGTACAGGGTAATGCTGTAAAAACTTTAATTACCCGATTATAACGGCAATTGTGACAAAAAGGTCACGCAGGCGTTCGTGGGATTTGGTGATGAGTGCTTTTCCTGCGCTGGGACCCACCGCTGGATCACTTCACGCTGACAAAATAGGCCGTCACGAGAAACGTGTCCAGTTCAGTTGTAAGGGGCGAGTAAGATCACTTCAGCAAGTTAGATAAATCAATGTACAAAAGGGATTAGTAAGATTACGTAAGTAAGATTTTGCTGAGTAATGTAGCACGGGTGATGACAAGTACTGTGTAATGGTGAGCCGGGTGATGCCCGGGAAACGTGAGAGGAAGTCAGGCACGAACCGAGGCTTCACTGCACGGTGTGCAGCGCTGAGGAACGTAAGATACAGCACTGTGATAGCGATGAATGCGAGACACGGGAGGCGCGTACGCCAACAGCCAGAATGAATGGCGAACGCAAGTGGACCTCTAAATCTCGAACTGAGTGCGACCAAGGTAGGCCTCGTATCTGGTCTGTACCGTCTCGGAATTACTTCAATCCTGACTCTCGACTGTGTTACAGCATGTGTGTCGACTGAAAGTGCGAGAACGATAAATATCTAAAATGCAAATTACAGGATCAACATTTCAGTTCAGATGTGATTATTGTTTCGACTTGACCTGTCTTCGGGTACGTGTACATTGGTAGAACAACCATGCTAATATTTTATTATATTGAAATGATTAATTTCGGTATTTAGATCACGCTCTCTATTGGCGCGACTGCATCTTACCGTACACAATAAGCTCAGTGCGCTGAGCACCTGCGCATTGGGATGCTCAGCTTAGCGTAAAACTTTATGCAGCCTGTATTGCCCGTGGTGGCTGTTGAGCGAGACTGCAGCTGACGACGCGTGTTGCCTGAGCAGTTGGGGGTGTAGACAGTCACATCCTGGGAGGCGTGCGCTCTAACAGCGGTCTGCAGCTCAATGCGAGAGATGAACGCGCTGTCAAGAGCGACTCCGACGCCGGCAGCGTTGTGGGACGCGCCGCTTCCCCCCGTAAACGCCATCGACACACTGGCAGACATCACAATCGACCGTCCTTAGACTTTGAAAAAATGCAACAGGTAAAGTCTCCTTTTCAAAGTCCTTCTGCTGAATTTTCATAGTTTTGTACGATTTTTGTTAATTTAGAATATTTGTAATTCTAGACACCACGAAAGTTTGTCGCTCAAGAAATTTTTAGACAGAAAATTTACATGGAGGCACTAAAGGCCTGTTCAGAGTTTACGTGGCGGTACAAAAACAAGTGTGTGCTCATGTAAACGATGCTTGAATTCGAGACAAATTTTAAATAATAAATAAGTGGGTAAATTTTTAAAAATTCTCCCTGTGTAGCCCAGAACGCCATGTCCAGTAATACTATTTGACCAGCCTTGTGATGACCAGCTGCCGCGTTGACTGATGTCAGTGAGGGCTCAGGGAATTTACTACTCAGTTAACTCGCTGAGTGATGTCAGTACGCACTCGGTAAATGAGCAACTCGGTGAGCACACGAGCTAATATGAGTGAGGCCTCGGTCAAGTAAATCAACGACACGCCAAGTTGTGCGCGTGCGAGAGACGCTTCGAGACCTTGTGAAGGATTGAAAAGCACACTGACGAGCTCTGATAGCGTATGTGTGCAGAGGTCAACTGACATGAGATGTGATTAACATCTTAATGTATTTAGTGCCGTGATTCAAACTGACGTAGGTGCGTTGCACATTGTCACCATGGCATCAGGAGCCGCAGACCTAATGGGCCGCTGGCTCTGATGGCTCATGGCGAGGGTGAGTGCCCAGCGAGGTGAGCTCTGTTCGACTCATGCTGAGCCTTGCACCGCCGCTCTCAGGTTGCCATAAAAATGCTATCATTTTGAAGATCTCATCGCTTTAGAGAGGCATTTTAATTCATTCTAAGCGATGAAATTTCTTATATGGAGAATTGTAGATCCTTCAAAAATCGGGTCGATTTAGTTGCGCGACCATATTTAGTCGCTGTGTTGTGTTTTCTTCTGCTCAGCTAAAGCAGCATATACGATATACGAGTCCATGCAATGTGCAAACAGCGGTAGAACTGGGTGCAGGCAGTTTCAAAACGTCCAGAACGAGTTAAAGGGTCTAAATAGTTACCATTTCCCACTGTGGAATAAAAAACATTTTGCTTTTCAATTGGAAAAATATTTTGATGTAGAGTTTCTGTTGTTGCGTTGTTGCATTGAAGGTTATCGTAAATACCTTCCAATTCTCGAAAATATTTTTTTTCTTCATGTTTTAACATGACCTTATTTGAATGAAATTCACGCTATCATTTTGTAAGCTTTATCCGTCGTTGATACTCATAAAAACTGTTGAGAGTACATTAGTTTGATCAAATAAGTGATATGACCCTTCCCCATGGTATCATCGAATTTTAATGTTGAATTTCATTTCAGATTAAAAATAACGCCGTGACGCAGTGGAGAAACAGCGGTGAGCTCTCCCTCTCCTTTTGTTAGTCTTGGCTGACCGCCGAGGGCTACTTGACTCCTGATAATCTCGTGAACCTCTCAACTTCTGAACCTCTCACAAATTGGACTGCAAACTCAGCTTTCTACTACAGAACAGCTCACCTTCCTCAAATGGATCTTTTCTTTTTCTATGAGTGGACGCGTTCGTTTTCTGCGTCTGGCTCCTCCAGCGAGCTCGGCTTTCGCTTCTCGTCCTGCTTGATGTTCATCTTCAGCAAGACCGCGTGGTGCCGTCTCCTTTCACCGTAAAAATTCAGTTATGCGAGCAGAAATTTTAACGATATGCATTTTGGTCAATGTCAGATTCTATGTTTCATGTACCATTGCAAACTCTGTTGCGCTCCGAATGTTTTCCGTGGTTAAATAGCATTCTGGGTCTTAACTGTTCTTATAGGACACCTGTGATTTAAAATTACATTTCTACATATTAACTGTCCACTTGAGCGTCTAGCACGGTGAAACAATCTTGAACCATTTCCTGCGACTGTGTAACATATTCATTAAAATTTCATCTCGTAGCTGGCCATTGAGTGACTACTAGTAAGCGACTCGTAATAAGTCAAGAATTCGTGCAATTAACATGAAAAGTACTTGCTTAGCATTTCTTTTAGTTCGATGTTGTCGTTTCCCTGGGAAACCGCCGGCAGAGCGTTCCTAAAACTGTATGAACTCGACTCGCGCTTAGAAAATTTCGCATTACTGCAACTTTTTGAGGACGAAGCTTCAGCTGCTCCGACGCACCAGATTAACCTTCAGATGATGAATAACCTGCGCCTTTTTCCTCATGTTCATTTCATTATGTCCATTAATTACTTCATTTCATCTCGTGCGAGCCGATGTAGGCAGTATATTGTTTCTATTTACATGTTGTCTTTTTCACATCGATGGTTGTTAAACTAGGAATATACTAACGATAGTAACTGTCGCTTCAGAGTGATATAAAGTTTCATGGCTGACCATGTTCTTGTTTAAAGGTCATCACCGGTTGTCACGTTCAACTGGTCCTGACGCCACCGCCGTTCAACCTGTGTTCTTCATGGACATCATCACTGCCGTCTACTCGTTGCTTTGCTCCGTATTAGGAAATATTCATGTTGAAAGGAATTCTTCTCGTAATTTGCTCATATTGAAAAAGTACTGGATCTGGTCGTAAACGTGCTTGAGCTCTTTTGTCTTGGTAGTCGCTGTATGTTCATCATCATTTTTGTGTGTAATGGATAGGGATAAAAATCGATTTCTAACTTAAAATTTGGAAGTCTTCTAGAGCTGTGATTATGATCTTTTTTACGCTAGAATTCTTACGTTTTTTTTTGCATGACGCTGATTAGTATGGCCATGCGTTGCCTTTCTTTGCCGTGGGTACAACTTTCTTCTAGTCTTCAGTTGGAGTTTTTGGCGCAGTTATGTTTTACAGTTGCACTGCGACTTCAAAGTCTATTGCTTCATCTCAGGGACAACGCATGGATTCTTCCAAATATTTTAGTCGTCCTCGTTTTGAGGGATCTGCTAAAGCTAACCACTACTCGTACCGATCCCTCGAAAGAATATGTTCCAAAGTAAGAGGACTGCATCAAACGCTGCGAGGACCAGCCTGACGCTTGCGCTGTTCGATGAACTGCGCCGTCTCATCCTCGGAAACTTTTGAGTTGATGAGGGGGCGCGACAGCCCACGCGAAAGCATGGATCGCTCATGTTGCTCTTTATTTTTTTTTAACTCTCGAGCTTTTGTGTTGTTTGTTCTATGTTGTTTTCCTTAGTGCTAGTTGTTCAGTCAGAGACTGAAAAAATCACTCGAAAAATCACTTCTTATAGCAACAATTTTATGGTAATTTTGACGTCCCATTTCATTGTTTGTCCAGAAATTTCTGTAATTGTCCACGAGTTGTCATCAATATCTATAGATTTACACAGAAATCAGTAGGACACTAAATTTTATGAATCTAAACTACGTATTTGCTCCATCGGAGATTAGTAGATTCTTAGAATGACAGCGGAAATTATTCGAATTACTAATATTTTGCCTTTGTAAATGCCGTGAGAAATTCGTTCATAAGTACTCTGACCTTCTATTGTTTTTTGTTTGCGAGCAGTGCTCCCGGTGGAGTTGTTTGAGTGAAAGAAGTAATGTTTCACAGGTGAGGAGTGCCAGGGGAGATGAGCGATGTCGTACGTTGTTGGGGCGGTGTCTGGGAAGGTATGACGATAGGCCTTAGACTCTTAACAAATTGGCAATTATTCATTAGCAACAATCCGTAACATGGTGTAAGAAAACACAAAAATCTTGCTCGAATTGGCTCATATTTTTCTACTAAAAGTGTAATATGAACATTAGTTTTAGCTTTGCGATTGTATAACGCTAATATACCTACTACGTGCATATATATATATATATATATATTTTACAGCGTGCGTCAGTGTATCTAGTGTACATATTCCTTACTTGGACTGTAATTATACAGTAATCGATGTATCTTCAGTCAATATGTATGTTCAAATTCGTATGCTAGCGCCGACCTTTTTTCTTAGTAGAATCGTCTCTCTGCAAAGGCAAGGCATTCTGTTGAGTCGCTGTAACTGACATTTTTTCAATTGTAAAGTGACGGTTCAATAGAAGTAAAAGAACTAGGACCTTTGTGAATTTTTTCTCGTGGTGGCAGTTGTATTTTTTGGAGCCTGACGACTTGAGACGCTGTGATGACTCGGGACACGGTTTTGACGCTCACTCACTCGCGTGCTCTTTGCAATGCTGGAAGTCAAAGCTCCAGGTTGACAGATTTTCGATGTGAAGCGTGACTTTCGTTCTGCCCTAGATAATATCCGTACTGATAGACAAATTAATGAATGCAGCGAATAGTGTTCACTTGCTGCCCGCTATGGCTAATGAGGTTGCGTTTGTGGCTGTGTTGCATGAAGACTAAGAAGAGGGTTATTCAGAGAATTGTGTCGCCACAATATCGGGAGTGACTGCTGTGTCTGGTCAGTTCCGTACAGGTCGGGAGTTTCCGCTTTATAGGTGATTTTCATTCTATGAAGCTTGGGTAGTCAGGGCTATACCCTGAGTTTGAACCTGTACGCGCTCTTAATGATCGAAAGTTTGGTGAAATTGTAATGTGGAACACAATATATAAACCTCGCACAAATACGATCAGTGTTTTGCATACTTACTGAGCACTTGCTCTCAAACTTTGTCTCCTTCTCAGCGGAACTCGCGTGTTTAGCTTTACGTAGTCTTGGTAAGGAATTCTCTTTGATTATATCCCATACTTGTGTAGTACACGCGTTGGCTGGGCCACCGCCCACCTGACCGCTAATGTAAAGTGAGCCGCTCAAGTCTGGCAATTCAATTCGACTTCTTGGCCTTGGACTTCGGTATAACTCAACTGTTTTTGTCGTCAGGTGTTTGACTTCATTGAGCTGACTATAAACTTTCCTAATTTTAAATCAATGCCGGATAATCGGTCGAAGACATTTTGACCCGTGAGGTATTTCCATGAACCGGAAGCTTTGTGATGAAGTGTATAAACTAGGCGCGCATACTTCAAATGTTAACGGAGATAGGAGACCTAAATCGCTTCAAACTGGAAAACGAAAAGTAGTATAAGGTAGAACTCAGTACTCACGTTTCTTTGAAATTACCCTCATTCAAAATACGTTGATAACCAAGTCGATGAAGTGCGTAATTATCTATTGTTTTCTCATAAGGACTTAGCTGCATTTGTTGCCATTCATGCCGCATCGAAAATCGTACGCAATTTCCCAACGGTCTTTCTTTGTGTTTGTGTCTTCATATTCATAGTCATGTTGGAATTCTGTCAAGATACAGTAGCCCATGTCTTCTTAAAAGTTATCTTATGGAAGGCTGCGAAGAAAAGATTGCATTCTATGGTTCCTCGTCTAATATGTTAGGTAATACGTATTGACGTTCTATTACCCCTCCAATGAGAAAGTGTTGGTGTTGTCTTATGTTCAAACTGACATTTTTTAGATCAACCCGAAGTGGATTCTTCTGCTTATCATGGGCTCAGAGAGGATGAGCTCACATCTGTGTTCACAGCAGCTACTCACCGCAAGACCAGCTGTACCGTTGTGAGATGTTCTTGTTTCTTTAGTTTTGTAGTAGGATAGGCCTCATATACGCGTCCCTCGTGAAGAAAGTCGGCGTTCTTGCCTGCATGACTGACTTTGTGTTCTGTTCTACAACTTCTATATTCGAAGTTGTTCTTTTGCAGATATTTCCTGTCTCTGTTGAAGCGCTGTACGAGTTGAACTGGTTGTAAAGTTCTGTCTGCAATGATGCTTTGGTTTTAATCAAAATTTAAGAATGTGTTCCTGAGTACTGTAGTATTTCCAGCGAGCGCTTTATCATTGCGAAGTATCTTCAGGATTGACGTTCTTTGGGAGATAAATTTATATTATTTATTCTTTTTAGATATGCAGATGGAATTGGTCCTCGTCGATAAAGATGTTCCAAGTCGAGAATTAACGTTGATGAAAGCTTCCCACCGCTATGTGAACTAAGGCTCTTGCAAGAATCTTCTGTGGCACTTTTCCTCATTCATTTTCTCTCATTTTCTTTGAACACTTCCCGATGGATCGACCCGTTGATCCAGCATTCAAATTTTTTCTTTTTGATCACTTCGTATCAATTTTTTTACCAAGATTCTGTTGAGTGAGTCGCATTAATCTCAGACTCCAGCATCTGCTGGAGTCTGCTCTGAGTTTGGTGTGCGCATGCTGAAGTCTGCTCTGAGTTTGGTGTGCGCATGCTGGAGTCTGCTCTGGGTTTGGTGTGCGCATGCTGGAGTCTGCTCTGAGTTTGATGTGCATCTGCTGGAGTCTGCTCTGAGTTTGGTTATCAGTTCCCATTTCTTTCTCCCCAGATGGGTAGGAAGGCATGTGTGCTGTAGAGTTTCTTTCTTGACACGGTGGATCAGCATTTCTTTCTTTTTCCTTGTCGGCTTTTCATTATTTAAGGGCTTACGCTCTTTTTTTTGCAGGCTGAAGCAGGCTGTGCTAACTGATCATCGTTAATTGTCTGCGGGGTTTTACTGCTGCTTGAACTCACGTCCAGAGCTCTGCTGTTAATATCGGTTTGAATAAGCTCATAAAATGCCTATACTATCCAAGTATCATAATAAAACTTTATAAAGATCATTTAAATTCAGTTGGAACAATGGTCAAATCCTGAATATAATTATAGCAGTATATTTTTTATCTAAATATTATGGAAACGCACTAAATTATTCTGTATACGAATATGGTACTCTACGTCATTAATGAGTTCGAGATCTCTAGTTATACTGATAAATCTTGAGAGATAAAGAATTTTTTTCATGTGAAGTACAACTCTTAGCTTCGTCCCATGAGTGCGCGGCCGACTGCTGCAAGAGGACGTACGCTTGTGAGGTTCTCATTTCACCTAAGTTTCATCACTTTGCTTTTTAATTGGTGTGCTTCAAGGATGCTTGAGCGTTGAGTCAGTTCATGGGATCCTTTTTAGCTCGTTATTACTTGCAGTGAGTGAACCACTTTACTGAGTCTTATTTGTTTGGTCTCTCATTTCTCTCTGAGATTCCCTTCACGGTTCCCAGAGATTTTACCCCATTTCAAGTCGGTCCTGCAGTTGAATGGCCGTTTGAACACTCTACATTGTATCAGCCAATGGGACGACGTCCTCTTACCTATTTTGTTTACTCAAAAATTTAGTTTCCCTAATACTTTGGTTTGTTTTAAAAAAAATCAATGATTTCGCCAAAAATAGGATTGCTTCTCATCATTCGAACTCCATATCTTGTTGTTTTCCCCAGATATTCGTCTTTGTAATTCATTGTCGTTTCTCGACTTCGAACTCTGACTTATGCAGCTGTGGCTTCCTTTGGTTTATGCATAACGTGCATTCTCAGTTCGTTGCGGTGTATGTGGTGTGCGCTACGTCGTCTCTCCGGCTTAACTCGTGTGATGAGTGAATTACGCGGCCGAAATGACGGCGCGCTTCTCGTGTGCTGCTCTTTTTCAGTGTAAAGAAATGAACTCCTGCGTTTATACCTTAGTTTCCGTGTGGCATGCCGTTTCGTCTCTTCATGCATTAAACAAATAACGAGAGTCTGCTGTAGATTCTAGCACTACCTTTGTCGTGACAAACTTATTTCAATGTGTAGAAGTTCATCATCGCTGTCGACGTTGACGTGTCTTTTTTAATTCTGCTTCGTCATTCTCTGTGCTCTGGATCTGTGTGTCATTTCAAGAAAAAGAGTATGCGTTTTCGTCACTTACGATCCTAGTGAAAACAATAGCCATAATAATGGTGGTGGTGGTGGAAGTAGCGGTGATGGTTGTAATAATCCCGATTGCAGCCGCTGAGTTTACTGAATCTGTTCGTGAATATCAATTTCAAAGAAATATCAATGCCATTTCGGTGTTAATGGAGCCACGGCGTCTAGTGCACGTTTGATGAACCTCGTTGTGCTGCAACACAAGGCCGAGTTTCTGGGTGACGAAGTGGATGAAGTTACGTCGTGGGCACCTGTATGAGAAAATAGGAAATTGATGAAGAAATTTCGTTCGTTTTCTTCAGTGTCAGTGTTTTTCGTGTTGTAGGTGGATCAATGCCTTGAGTTTGGAACTGAACTCCACTGTGACGGAACGTTGAAGTGTGGTGTTAGTCGGCAATAATTTCTGTAGTTACTGCCACACGAAAGCCTCTGACTGGCCCCCGAACTGAAAGTGAACAGCGAACTGTGACAGTTGATGTAAATGATTACCAGTTAATTCTGCTGCCTGGACAGTTAGAAGTGACACATGCACTACAAATGTCTCGTACAAAGCTAATAATATACTCTATTGATAATATTAATGATACAGTAGTAATAGAGCTACTTTTTATTATGATTGCATTGGCTGAATATATCTGAAGGAATCACCCTCGTTTGATTGTTCACTTGTAAGATAGCCTTTGTATTATTATTACCAATACCATCTCTCTGCAGAGCGATGTCGTTAGGAAAAGTGTGCCTAGAGAGACCTTTAAGATGTTTCTAATATTGATAATACTAATAATAATTATATTGATATTAGGGCTGGTTGCGTTTCGTGTGATCAGGTGATCATACGAAACGCAGCCACCGATAATTTTTGCTTCGGCAAGAAACCCGAGTTATTTCCTCTTGTAAAAGTTGTTCAGTGAGACCCAGCGGGAAACTGACCTATGAAACTTCAGTACGTCAGAGGCCGAAGTCTTGCCGTATTCTCTTATTCAGCTGACGCCTTGCTTTCGAAAAGTAGAACGAGATGAGGGAAAAGTGACGGAAGGCTGTGGTCCGTGTCGGGGTTTCACGTATCTTTCTTTTTAAGAAGCGATAACTTTCAATGGTGTTCAGTTCTCCATGCGAGGAGCACGGATGCATGCGAAACGCTCTGTTTACTCCATCAAAATCATGACCTTTTACTTCTCTCTGATGATGAACCCTCACTACCTCGACTGAGAGGTCGTTACGCCGCGCGTGCTGGTACAATGTTATTTTGATTTACGTTTTGTTCCTCCTGCCGTGATCTCGCCTAGATTCAGGACGATGGCGGGTCACTGCCGTAGACCGTTTTTCCGTGTAGATAAACTAATATCTTGGAATTTTTCGGTTCGACTGACTCGTGTGCCTTTACCCTCTCCCAGAATGGCTTCAGAGAGTCTTGTACCTCGGCCATTCTCCTACTCCTATGAAGACGCGCACTCCTGATGAGCATTTTCTGACGGGAGCTTTTGAGGCGAGCGCTTGCTTATTCTTGCTTTTCTTAGCATTCGTGGATCTTTGCCAGTATACATGGTTACCACGACCATCTTGACGCATATATTCCCCCGTGTTTGTACGCCACGTGTACTCATTTTCTCCAAGCGTGTGCGTGTGTTTACACATGTGTGCTCACTGGCCGCGTGCGCTCGCATTCGTCATTTGCACGTAGCGAAAATGCGCCTGCTGCCTCGCTCGGGTGTCTCCCTGTCGCAATCCTACGCTGACTGCCTCTGCGTCGCAGTCTTGTTTAGATGTTCGTCTCACCGTCGTGTTGGCTGCAGAACTGCGCACCAATCGAGTACTTTTGTCCTTCGTGGTGGGGCGAGCGTATCATCTCTGTTCCTTAAGCTTTACTGCTATTTGGAACTTCAGCCAGCGCTGATACCGTGTGCTTTTCGGTTACTGGTTCGGGTTTTTTTTCAGCAGAGGTATATTTTCCACTTGTCAATCTTTTTCTGTGAAACCGTTTCCCTATTTTTCTTATGTGTTAATTTTTTGTGAATTTCTCGATGAAACAGATTCAAATTTTCCCAATTTTTCAGGTTGCTCCGCGTTTATTAGTTGCCCCGTTTTATCGCA
>VOMN01046704.1:0-28325 GCA_014899125.1 Orchestia grillus | reverse complement strand
TGGGTTTCCTTTTTTCTGGGACACCCCATATAGGCTGAACAACTGAGTAACAGACTGTACGACTACCTTGATTCCCCACATTTTTCAATTGGCCGATTCCCATTGTTATGTCTGTAGGTGACGAGTCATTAAACTCCAAATAAAACATTTAAGATATCCTGTGTAACGTTCAATTATCAAATGTGATAGGTGTAGATTTGTTTCTAACAATCAAGTCATTGTGAGTAGAACTAGCATGTCATAACTATAGTGTTAGGCCAACTGTTTTGTGGGTTATTCTGACTAATGTTCCTTATGTATCAACTGTTCTTTTCTCAAATTTCTAAAGAGTGGTAACATTCAGAACAAAATCATCCTGTAACGAGTGATGGCCATGCATAAGAATGAGTGATGGCCATGCATAAGGAGTCACTAATTTGGATAAAATGCCTCATAGAAGCACTCCAGCATGTTTCTCTCCATATATGAGCATCTGTTCTCAAATTTTCTATCACTAAGGAATGTAGCTGATGCATTTGGTTGTGAGTTGGCCTATGTACAATTTTTGGAAGTATACTATGCTTAGTAACAATATTTTATTCACAATAGTCATATTATATAATATCAATATTCTCGCAGTTCCTCATTTCATTTCAACCCCATTGTACAGAAATTGTTGTACACTGTACTTTTCTACCATCTAGCAAGCAAGAGATGCCAGCAGACTAGACGGTTTTAAAGTCTTATCTGTATTAACTTTTAGCGACTAAATTATATTGGCAACAAGCTGCAATTGGCTGTGTACAAGAAATTATTTGCAGCCCTATACATATCTACAATGAGACTGCATTTAGTTTCATGAAATAACTAGTAACATCTTTATAAAATGGGACGTATACACTCATTTGGTTGTTAAAGGGCTAAGTTCCATAAGGAGTAAATTGGTAACTACCTGTAATTATATTGAACTCATTTACATACGTTTCATAGTAAAGAGATGACAATTCAATATCACTCAACTTTCACCTATTAAAAACTTTCATCTAAAAATTCTTGTTGAGGTCAAAGCATTATTCAAGAAAGTTATTGTAATTAGATAAATTAAAGATGAAGCAAATTTGGTTTGATGCAAAATTGTCTTCTGAATGAGTCAGTCATACATGGATTTGGCAATTCACTCCCCTATATGTTCAATAGACTAAAATTTCCAATAGCCTTTCATTCCAATTCATGAGTTACTTGAAATCTTCAACTTGGGAACAGCCTTTTATTTATAGCCATTCACATGCTTACCTAAGGCTGATATTTCAATTGAGACCAAAGTCTCTGGTAACAGCTTTCAAAAAATAAATATAGAAGTTTCCTACATATCAAGGAAACATGCTCAATTATCCTATTAGCAAAATGCATTGCTACACACACAAACAAATTATCAAGAAAATATCCCAACCGAGACATCTGGTTATAACACTAGCTTGAACATGTCACATTTAAAATCTACAAGTTATGATGCATCTTTGAAAAATGAATATTCTTTCTATGCAGTATTGCTCCTGCTGCTGTGGGTATCCTTTTCTACAGCCCAAATCACTGGACCAATTTTGGTAATTTTTTCATTAATGGATATTACAAAAAAGCTATTCAATTAAAACAATACAAAATTGAAAAATTTGAATCTAATCTTCCATCAACAACAGATAATCATTATCTTTGCATTTCACAAAGTTCAGAAATTGATGGTTTTTGTCACACTAAACTCTTGAATATAGAATTAAAAAAAAGGTCTATGATTTAAACACTGACATTCAAACTGGAATTATTTCATTTACATGTTTGGACACAAGGATTTCCAGTCTATTTCAAAAACCTAATGCTATATGAAGCATGCGATATCACATAGGCTCATTTCACAAGGCTGGAAATTGATCAAACAATGGTAGATGCAGTCTTATTACATATGAACAGAAAACTGCAGCTGGCTTTTCATACAGAGTTATAAGCATTCTTTTTTCATATTTTGCAAGTATTTAGTCATCATAGGGTTAATCTGGCACAAAATTACAAGCAAAAAATAAACAGACAAACATGGCATTATAAACAATGCTTTAAAGAATTTATCCAATCATAAGAATTTATTTCTATCAATTTTCTATCAAATGCAACTATTTATATTCATCTACCATTGCCAGAAATCACTATGAATATAATATGCAGTAAATTAGAATATTTTTATAATCAATTATCATAAATACACCAAATAGTTAAATAATTTAAATGCAAAGATCTTTAATCTGACATTTCAACATTCTATAGACCAATAACATTACATAGCAGAGAACAACTATTAATAAAACTTTACAGATATTCTTTCACAAGCCCCAAAATTTGACCTGGACACAAAAATTTTATTGCCCTCCACATGCACATTACCAAATACTACAGAATCTGTAAAGTATAATATAAATATCGTCAGAGTCTTATTTAAAAATAATAAATGACTAACGTTCTTACGCCAAACAGCTACAAACATTTAGCCATTCATAAAATCTTGGGCGATACTTATAAAGCTTATACGCAATAATATAACATCAAAAATATTTCAAACTATATCATTCTAGTACTCCCTTTTCATGGAAATGTGTAATTGTAAGAATCGTCAATAAACTTCAACCAGGAATAAATAAATCACAGGACATAGGCTCTCGAATCCGCCATTCGATAGAAATGAAAACACAAACTTATAATCATACGAACCTGTATCATTATTGATATCTCAATACTTACTTGCATAGCTAATTGTGTTGGTGGTAGGTACTTGAGTAGTCATTTTGAAATATCGACACTAAATTTAGAACCGCACAGACACAAAATCTCGTATTGCCACACTTTATTGTAGCAGAGCCCTCTACCTTCAGTCCTTCGACTCGGTGTTGTGAAGCATGGCCAGCAGAAGTTTCAGCCGCTACTGTACGATTGCCACATCTCCACTTCTTGCGATGTTCATTTACTTCGTGCCACATGTACACGTTACAGATGGGATCACAAAATATTTCTTTTGTAAATTTTTAATATATTGGTAAATATATGGAGTAATTAAATATAATTGCATTAACAATTTTATATAATGTTTCGATGGTTTACTGTATTTTAATTATTAACTCAGTTTACAATCGCTCCTTCTGTCATTATTTAAAGCAATGCAGTATATATTTGTTCGAAAATTAATAACAATCAAACCAACAATAAAATGAAACATTTTGATCACAAATATATTTAGAGAGGTCCAAGGAAGAAGAACCTATCAGTTCGGCTCCGTTTCGAATAAACCTGTTAAAAATGGAGAGATGAAAGAGTTCAGTTCTGTAATTTATATCACTGCAAAATACGAGTGTATATAAGGAAATGCCCACGTGACTCACACTTACCGATTGATGGTATATGCTGTGTTGTTCCCGTATTATTGGCTTGATTTGACTTCACTACCATTTTCACAGTCTCCGTACACGGAGGTTGTTGCGACATGGTGCTACACTTATGCAATGTTATGTATTTAAATGGTAGAGAGAAATGCTTCCTTCCTTCAGCGACGTCTATCAGATTCTCTCTGTAGAAGTGACACGATCCCGAGCTGGTCAGTGAAAAATCAATAGTTGCCGTCTGACATCCGAAGAAAATAGGAAATACAGGAAATACTTAGCTTCGTTGGTAAATTATTAAGATTGTAAGAGAAGTAAACCTAAAAAGACGGTGTTAAAATATAATTTAACTTCAAAACCTTTATTTCGTGTAAACTAACATGGTTGTTAGTTGGAAGCAAACAAATACTCAAAAAGGAAAGAAACTGCAAAATTATATTAAAATTCTGTGAGCATAAACATTATTCGTCATAGTCCAATTATGTGCAAAGCTGTTGAAATATCATACATGCAGGGCCTTCGAAAGTACCTGGTAAATAAGGTTCCTTGTAGAGGTGCGACGCAATTCAGTCTCGAATAGAAAATATTTCTTCAATTATTCATGCAAGGAAAGATCAATTAAACAATTTAAGGTCATCTACTGCCTTATATAAACCATGGTACAAATATATACAAAGTCACAACTAAAATAAGCGACTAAAAGTTTATTTTATTTGTGAAATAATGTCACATATTAGCTCAACTATTATATCGGTATAATTTTGAGTTTCACTGGTACTCCTTACAAATTTATGGTTTACGGTCAACAACACTTTTTGAATGGTATGAAATTAAGTTGTTTCTTTTAATTTTTGAGCATACTTGTAGGACTAGAAAGGAATTTTTTGTCGCTCCCGTTCGCCAGAACTGCGCACAAACATTGTACGAGCGTAGATGTGGCACCGCTGCAATTGCAGTCATGATGCGCTTCGGATGTATTTTCACCTTATCATGGTGAATTAATTGAATTGAACAGCAAATTAATAAGGTATTCAGAACCCTTTTGCATAAGTTACAAAAATAAAATTAATACTGGAGGTGTATTTTTTTACGCATTTATTCCGTTTGTCATGAAATGTGTACACGTGACGAGAAGAATGCTCTGATAAAGGGAACTACTTCTTGTCGGGAAGGCTGCTCAGGAAATTTCCAAATTGCTTCATATGAAAAATAATGGCACCAAATTTTAATTGAAACAAGCATTACGTCATTTCTCATTCATTTGTTTCCTCATTGACATGAATACGTCCTCACGATTTCTTCAAAAGTATATTTCAAACGCCATCATTAACAATTCGTGATTTTCAAAATGGCGAAACGACCTTTGGTTCATAAGTATGATGGTACAACACACTTCTTCTAAATCTCGCTAATATTTTAGATTAGAGCAATATTTGTTCATTTTTTATTTCAGCTTTCACTTAAAATTCCTGGATTTTTTTTCACTGCCGCTCCGCTCCGAAGACGTGCAGCCCGACCTCTCAAAAGAAAGTCTGACAGGGTTACATTTTTCTGCTAATAACTCAGTCTACGAGAATGCTTGATGAAAATCTATAAGAATTTAATAGAGCTTATGTTTTCCAAAATTTATGGACTCGACGAGCACGACGTCGCTTTGTTATGCAAGTTTTAAGTGGTAATTTTCGACCTATTCATATTTGTATGAAACGCATCCTTACTTATTTACCAAAAAAAAAATTCAGATCAACCACCGATACTTTTAGGTATACAGTACAATGAAACTCCATTTTCTGGAGCTTACGAATGAATTAACAACCTGATTAGTGCATTTTTGCTAACGACTTTACTCCTACATCATTTTAATCCCTCCTAAATTCGGCATCGCTGGACCTTTCATTCAGCCATGGATTTAATAAGTTAAACTTTACCTCGTCTTTCAAATCCTTAAACTTGTTATTTCGTAATATTTGCGGCATTAATTTGACTTAAGATTTGACGTACTCAAAATAAATGATCTTAAAACTGTCAGGTTTAATAAAGACTCAATGCATTTTAACAAATCAGTCTCGACTAACTTCAAACAGAGAAATATCCACATATATATGTTTGTAGGCCAATTTTGTGTCACTAATCGAAGCGCATTTAGGTTCCCGAAATTACTTATGATTTAAAAAGGCAGTGCATAATTTTTGAACAAAAATATTAAGTTAAATGTTTAAGATGGAAGTGTATACCCTTCTAACACAAAATGAAACAGAAACTTTATCTAACTCACAATTGAAGAGTTCAGCAAAATTTGAACTACAATAGTTTTAGAATGCAAACCGCAACAATTATACATAGATCATTTTACGTCTATTTTACTGAACAACCAAGTGAGTGAGGATATAGTAATCAATATTTTCAAATGCTATATGATTAGTAGTGTTTTATTGACAAGTTTATAGGTAAAAATGCAAAAGTAATAAAAAGCTATCCGAAGTTTATGTTTCAAGTTTATTCCATTCTTCGAAGTGAATCTGGACACAAAGTGATCCAGAAAGGAATAAGTGCATTATGTCATTTTCTAATTGAGGATTTATGTATAAGCCATCTCTTTCCCTGCGTGAGTCATCTCGACTCTATACACGCACGTACCACATGAAGAACTACGATGTACATTGCACAACACGTTCATCATAGATTTGATACACGAGGCTACTATATAAAGACCTATGATATACATTGTTAAACATATACATTGAAGACTCGATACACGCGTGTATTATATGTATAAAGAATGGTAGTGATATATATCGTGCATAATTTACTTTTATTTATACTGTAAATAATGATATATATAAATAGTTACCTTCAAAATAGACATTTCCTCGTAAATATTTGTACAAAGCTTAGTTTAAGTAAACTTTGAATCCGGGATACCGGGCACTGTTAGATCTGACTCGCCTTACCATGAATTTCAAAGTATTAACGAAACTAAATAAATGAAGAAATGAAATAAATGAACTGCCAAATCAATAAAAAGCTTGAAGATTAATAGAGGAGATATACACAATTGTCCCTCCATTCTCCAGTCATCCTGAAATGGTGACTTCGGAGTAATCGAAGATTGCGCCTTCCTAACCTTTGATAAAAATGGTGACCCCAGGACTCGTACACCCTAGGAAGTTCAAGATCGCAGCAGCAAATACGGATCCTAAAAAGTGACGGCGAAAATGAAAAACAGGTTATATCCTTCGCTCAAATTCCGAATTGTGAGAAAATCGCTAGAAAAATGAAACGTACTGCCACTAGCTGATCTTGGGGAAATGAAGAGAAGATACTCAGTAAGATTCCTAATGAGTGAAGTCCGCGAAAAATCAGTCAAATTAAAAGCACAATTGGTCACGCGAAGAAAATGGTCAAAGAAGAGGCCATTGTCCTAAGTGTTCGAGCTGAAGAAAATGAAAGCTGGCAAACCAAATTGCGCTTATTCAAAACAGATACAGGGAAAAGATTACATAAGACAACTTGAAGTGTGCATTAATCAACGCAAGATAAAAGCCCAAGAAATCGGGGCGAAAATAAGCAAGACGGAAGAGACGATTTTTAAGGTCGAAACGAACAAGGCGCAATTATCACGATACGTCGAAGCAAATGCCACTGGAAAATTTGTCAGCTGCAGCAGTCACGATCGCTCTCGTAATACTTGGATTCCTGAGAGTCATCGTACGTAACAAAAAATCGAGGCACCCATTCAGAAATACCCGAGCTATTTGGATTTCACTAACTCTGTACTGAAGCATTCCATGCTCGAACTAATGGCATGAGGACATCTAACAAGTCTGGATGTTCCCCGTCCGCAAGTGACCAGGACATCCGTATTATTGCCTCATCCGCTGCTAAAACCAGACAATCTATCGTCAACGTACTGGGTATTTTAGAAAAAAAAGTTTTAGGATTTCCAAATACTTATTATATTAAGTATTGAAAGTAGATACTCAGTAAGATTCGTAATGAATGAAGTCTGCGAGATATAAGTTAAATTACAAGCAAAATCGCTCAAAATTCCGGTGACTCCAGAACTTTTCCAACCAAACTTTTTTACTTGATTAACTTTTCTAACCAAGTAAGAAATGTCTACTCTTACCAATTAGATGCTTTTTTTAGTTATAATAGGTTAGGAACTGTTATGCAAAAAGTAAGAGTGATTTTTCCCCATTGCGAGAGCGGTTTTTTTGTAATGTAAAAAGTAAGAGGGATTTTTCCCTATTGCGCGAGCGGGTTTTAAAAATCACTAACTTCATTTGCTTGAATAAAGCAGAATACCAAGACAGGCAAACAGCAAAGAACAGAGAAGTATTTTTGAAAAGAAAACACTTTCAAAAAGAATGCGCAATTTTCAATCCAGTCTCTATTAGTTCATGTATTCCAACCAATCGCCACCATAGGCCGCGAGACGCTCTTGGCATCGGTCTCTCATTGCTCGCATCGAGTTTCGAATCATCTCAAGGCTGTCTTTAAGCTCATTAAAATTGTGGATATTAATCTGCGCTCTTGTAAAACTTGTTAATCAATTGGGTGCATTTTACAAACTTTATTTTTCAAATAACCCCAGAGAAAGAAATCGCATGGGTCGGGACTACGGAGTGGCCATTCTTCCCTAAACCCAACTCCAATGACCCCATTCAGGAACTCAGACTCGGGATACGAGTCTACCCCACTCTCCATCTTCTCCTGATTTTTCACCCACTACTGTCATTTTTGTTACGCACGTAAGAACATTTTTGAATAGCAAAACTCTCGAGCCCTAACCAGAGGTGGAATTGGCTTTCAAAGATTTTTTGCAGTGCAGCTATTGAGTTATCAAAGAGGAATAAATAACCTCATCGACCGATGGCAGAGATGCATAAATTCTCACCACTAATGTTTTGAGAAATTTAAACATTTTTGTTTAATAAATCAGTTTCTGAAAAAAGCCATTATTTTTGAAACAGCCTAATAGATGGGGTGCATCTGGATGTTACAGGTTATTAAACGGACTTGAC
This sequence comes from Orchestia grillus, assembly GCA_014899125.1. NCBI lineage: Eukaryota > Metazoa > Arthropoda > Malacostraca > Amphipoda > Talitridae > Orchestia > Orchestia grillus. The sequence continues at coordinate 19,903 of VOMN01046704.1, read as the reverse complement.
AGTCTACCAGACACTTAACTGAATTCAGTACAAACCTAGACAGGGCAGAATTGTTAAACTGGCATATGCTTTTGCATACTGAAAGTATGCAAACAGTATATGTATATTTTAGTTTATAAGAAAGTATACAGTACATATTTAAATAGATACTCAAAGTATCTAGAACATTGGCGATTAATTTGATCTCTCGGTTTACAGCCAGCTATTATGTATGCTTTAATTTCCTTGAATAGGTCATCGTCAAATGTAGTTCACTTGTCTTAAAATCGTCAATTACACATTCAGAACACCCCTGCTAGCAACATTCCATTTCCCACGCCGGGATCTATTAAAATAACGCTATATAAAAATTACGCTAAAGCATAGAAGAGAGTTAAAGGCTCCATTTTTCAACATATAAAAAAAGAACCTTTATTAATTCCAGCACGTTTTACCGTAGGGTTTTCAATGCATTACAACTACTGGCGTGGTGAAGGATGTGAGGAGTGTGTGATTTAAACTTCTTTTTCCAAGGGAAGTACTCCCTGGCTACGTGAAATGACGCCTGAGCCGAGATTCGAACCTAGGTCCTCTCGGCTTCGAGGTCATCATTCTACCGGTACGCTATGGAAACCAAGATTTACGAGAGCGCAGATCAACATCCACAATGTTAATGAGCTTAAAAACACAATAGCTAACAATTTTTAAAATAGGGCTAAGCTTGAACAGGACAAATAGCATTAACTTATCTTGAATCACAGAATATCAAGATGAAAACACGGGATAAGAATCCATATTGATTGAATTTAAATATATTTGAGACCAATAGAACAATAGAAAGATCTGTGACACGCTTCAACACGTACATCTATTAAATTGACGTCAACCTTCTCTACTGGCAAAGTGTTAAAAGAGCGCAATATCTGAAGCGTACATCGTCAGGTACAAAAACCACGATGGGAAGACAACAAAACCACGGTGTTGCCAGTCACAGTGACGTTTGCGGGGGGGGGGAGCCGCAATGATAAGTTGCAGTACCGCGATCATTTATGACACCCTATGCACGACGCCGGAATCCCTCAACATTTAGAGCCGGAATCAAAGCAATTGCTGGAATAAGACTGTAGTAAGAACATGAAATCTTGCGACATCGAGGGGTGCCCCCAGAAGGAAGCAACGCTGAAGAATACTTACTTAGAAACAAAGCCTTGAACATTAACGTAGGAACATCACTCAGAAGAACACAAGCTTTGGAACATCGCTCAGAAGAACACGTGCTCTGGAACATCGCCCAGAAAAACACGAGTTTAGGAACACCGCTTAGAAGAGCACGAGCTTTGGAACATCGCTCAAAACACTAACTTAGGAACATCGCTTAGAACACTAACTTAGGAACATCATTTATAAGACCACAAACCTAAAACCCCGGCTTATTAATAAAGTCATAACCGTCGCCACAGGTGATGGACAACGACGCTCAATTTCCACAGCTTTCCGACAGCAGAGCGACAAGCCTTCGTGCTGCGCTGGACACGGTAGCCCAGGCTCGGTTACAGTAAACGTCTTCCCAAAATGATGATCTGAAGGCAGGTTCCAAGAGTGAGCTCTAATCGAGCGCTGCCCTGTTCTTTGTCGACTTTGTGACGCCTTGAAGTCGCTGTGTTCACTGTAACTGCGCCAAAAATGTTGCACAGCTGAATAATAAGTTTTTTACATACACTACTCCCGCCAAACATTCTAATTTATTTCAAGAATATGAAATGGATAAAGATTACATTTTGTTATTTTAAAATTCAATTATCACAATGAAGTCTGCATAGATTTTTAATTTTCGCTCACAGCAATACATCAAACCTGAAAGGAGTTTAAGATTTACACGAACTGACGCTAGCCAAGCCATCGTTTGTCCGTGATAAAAAGTGTTGATGCATTTTTGTAGCAACCAATATTGTTAGAGGCCTGCAGCGCAAGTGATGGGGTGTTTGCTTCCTATTCAAGATGTCATGGGTTCATTACCCCAAGCAAAGGGCTTCCCTAGGGAAAGGAGGATTTTAAATACAATATTCCTGAGAAGTCGGTACATCAGTGTGGCACAGGTTCGAACGATAATTTCAGATAATCCAATAGTAAATTTGACGGGCTGACCTTAACCAAAAAATTCATCACCTCCAACAACAAACTTTGAAGATGTGTTCGAAGACATTCACGGTTAGCCAATAACTCCGACCACGTCGAGTGGTGGACGATTATTATTTATTTACCAGACGTCACATGAGGCAGTCACCATTCAACTCCCCCTCTTAACTTTAATCTTCAAAGCAAGAGCATATAGTAACCAAAAGCAATATCGTATGGCACTCCACTTGATAGGAGTAGTAGTATAGACTGCAGCGCTTCAGTGACTCATATTATGTCGCACCGGAAGAGAACGAACTATAAGTATGGATTGTAGAAAACGGGGAATTTATGAACAAGGCATGTTCTCATACAGGACCTCCTTCGAACAGAAACAGCAAGTTAAGAATAAAGAGGACGAAAAAACAAAAAAAGAGTGCGAAGAAGATGTAAAAGTTGAAGGAAATAAAGTGGGCACGAAAGACAGTAGTTCCGAAGGCCTAACTACAGCTGAGGCGACCTGACAGAGGCCCGCCGTCGCTATAGCATACGATACAGAAACCTAACTATTGCCTATCCCATGCCCCATGAGGGGATATCCCACTTATAATTCGGGTAAGATGCCCTAACGGATATTTGCTAATGAGAACTACTTTCAACACTGACCACAACTTCACTAATTGCTATTATAGAAAAATAAAGAGTTAAAAGTAAGACTCTAGTCTAGCGAACAAAACGAGCTTGGGTCTGCACACATTTACCAAGCGATCACTACTCAATGTCTTAAAGCTTTGAACTGGGCAAAAACCAACAAAATCCAGGTAGGCCTGCCTGCCACTTCTCCCTTCGTCATACAAAACAAAACGAACGCGAAACAAAAAACAAGTCAACAGAGTTATAGCAAAATAACATTAAGCACCAAGCTATTAAAACTGGTGCAATAAAACTACACGACTAGCTGAGCAAACAACACTTTATGGCACGGAACGCTCGATCTTGTCTTCTTGGCACAACACAAAACGATTCTAGGTAAATTACCGTAAGGAATAAATCAGATCATCATTGAAAACGTGCATCACTAATCATTGTTTCACTAGCTCCAACGTGTCGCTTCTTATTACCTCGGTATTGTTAGCTTGAGGGACAAATTTTCAATTGGTGACGTTGTGAAGTATTAGTTAACTTGGATCACGTGCAGCGACGCATCAAACATCTCCCAGCAACAACCGCGCATGCTTATCACTTCAAGGTTCACACACACGATAAAACAGCATACAAATAAAAAGGAGTCCAAATAAATGTACTCACTGTTTCTAATTCAGTAATTTCGAGCCATAAATATTCACTTACTAATTTCATGCTGAAGTGAGGGGTAACAATTCAGTTACCCAGGGGTCGCTGGCTATTTCCGGGTATGTGAAGGTATTTCTTTCGAACTTTTGAATTTCAAATAATGAGTACATTTTTATGGACCTTCTGTCTCCGCCTGGGTGTTTAAAATAGTATTGAGCCAAGCCTCACACCCGTCTACGTCACAGCTAGGCTCCACAGCGCGGTAAAGATAACAATTCTTTGAAATGAACCAATACCACAAATACACACGTGACTCTCGAATACTTTAGGCCATCTTTGTAAGATAAGAAAAAAACTTCGTTATAGATTACGACCCATGTAGTAAACAGTTGCATCCGTACAAGGTTAGGTGTGATTTCAAAAGTGCACCTCCATTACGGTGTGTTTCTGTGACAGTCCATTTGCACGGATTCCCACGGGTCTCCTTTAAGAGGTTCCCCACGTATTGTGACACGGGTACACTAACGAAATAATTCATTCCCATGTTGCGTAAGGGTTTTTGTGTTTTATAATTTACTTGAGCGTAAAGAAAACTTTCGCACATAAATTATTACAATAACTATAACCTTTAATCCGAGTAAAGAGCGAGAACAAACTTGAAGGAAGCATGTGACTTCAAAACACGAAAGCGCGCCGAATCCACAGTCGGCGCACTTTATAGCAGAACCTAACTATGGAGCAACCTAACGCAAGCGAGCTATTGAGAATTCAATAATTTGCGGAACTTTCTTTTCCAATGAAGGACAGAAGCGCATTTCTTTGCACCGCATTGTAGATCATGCAGTTTGTGTGACGGCCCTTCAGGTCCCAAAGAGCTGTTGACGGTAATCTTCCGTTTGGCATTTTTGAGTTTTCTTTGCGACTACTCCCTGACATTTTCAATAAGTCTAATTCATTGCGCAAATGAAGGACTATAATCATTGGACTTCAGTAACTCTGTTGGGGTATGATTATCAACGGCTGTCGCAATTTTTTCTTTATGGTATTAGATGGCAGCCCCGAAAATCTTTGTTTCTCATTAGTTCGCAGTCAGAACGCGGCCGAATCACTCTTTCATTAGGTCAAAGTTAGTCCACGTGTTGTCTAGAACGTTTTTTGTTTCGTCTACGCTTCAGCGTCAAGGACTCGAAGCGTGAATTAAATCCGGTGGTGGTCTCCCCAACCTGTCTGTAAAATCTCGTTCACTTATCCTGAGAAGAGTGGTGAGGGCGAGGTCCAATAGTTGTATTGTTGTCACCTCAGGAATGAAATGAGATCCAATTCGTTTCCTCGGGTACGGGGTCCACAAATAAGTATGTCGTCCAGCCTAGTCGGCTCAGTGACGGGCTTTAGTAGAGAAGCCACATTTACCCGATAAATAAGCTTATTTACAAAAGCTCTGCTTTGTCTAAATACCTAGTTGATGTAAAGAAAACCGAATTCGTTCAAAATTCGTTTGGTGTGAAGTACTGTGAAATTGACAATTTATGAAGTTTACCCGTCACCGGTACCTAAGATTAAGTTCAAATAAACTAGTACAATGTCGACAGATGTCCTCCGCTGTGGTTGAATTGTTGGCCGTAATAGCGCTATTTAATCCGTTGCTCGCTCAGCTCCAAGTGGAAAATCAGATTCAACATGAACAAGTGTTCAGTGACGTACATTGGTGTTAATAACCAGTACTTCCAGCATACAATCAGCGAAATACCAATTGAAACAGTAGAACAACAAAGAGATCTTGGTGTCAGTATCACTAAAATTCGCAAGACTGAAAAGTTAGTAGAAAACGGTGTCATGAAGAAAGCAAATTTTTGGTTTCCAAAACTTGGCATGGCACCCCGAAGGCACTGACGCAAAGTTTTTGAAAGATCCGCACCAAGGAGAGGCCCATCACCATTTTCTTAGGCCTTCCAATTCTCAAAGCCGACTTTTGCACAGGGCTGCCACTCACTAGGTTATTTCCCAAGATCTTGAGATTGCGCTCTCGAAATCTTAGGATTCTCTTCGGAAAATGATTGAAACCTTGGGATATTCAATATTGTCTATGTTTAAGTACATTTTTTTTATACTTCGTACTTTTACAAGGAGTGGGTGAACCTTTCTATACGGTACATCACATCTCTTCATCGCTCTGCAGCCGAGAAGAAGCATTTTAGCAGAGCGGAAAACATCGTCAGGGCCACTAGATCACCCTGAAAGAAGTCATCATTGACGAGCTCCTCTTCCTCAAGGGAAACATGCACATCTTGGGGTACCAGCACTACCAGGAGTACAAGAAGAGAGAAGAGGATAAGGAGGAGCAGAAGAGGGGGAGGAGGATGACTTGTAGTTCTTGTCGAGGTTCGGGCGCACTGGTGCAGTACCTGTCGAGGTTCGGGCGCACTGGTGCAGTACCTGTCGAGGTTCGGGCGCATTGGCGCAGACACACTGGCAAAAAAATAGGCGCGCCCATCACTGTTGGTTTCGTTGGAAGCGATTTTGGATATAACTTTAAGAACATAGTATTATTGTTCTATGCAATGCTTGTCCGATCACATCTAGAAGAAACATGCATGTGCTACGCAATTCTCGTCACCGAACCTACATGAGACGTCAACCAATTTGTAAAACAACCTAGAATAAAACGAAACTGAATACAGAATTGAGTTACCCTTAGTCACAAACGTCTTCAGTCAGCTTGAACTCACCTCCTTCGAACGAATATTATGGGAGAAATCAATCAACATCTAAAATATATTAAAGGCTTCAACGATGCTAGACGATAACATTCGAATGAGAACGAAGAGCCAGAAACTTGTGGAAAAAACTTCAAGACACCTCAGGCCCTAAGTTTCTTTCCAGCTAAAATTGTTAGAATCTGAAACCAGCTGGTCGAAAATATCGTTTCTGGAGGTACCATAAACGCATTCAAGAACCGTCTTGATAAGAAGCCCTGTTATTCTAACGACTGATTCAAGGTCTTATCAGAATTCCAATCGAGGGAACAAAAAAATTGGGAGAGCATAACACAGAAGCAAGCAATATTGGTCACGCCGTATCAAAACCTGTTTTCACCCACATGTTCTAACATTAACGACACTCTTGTGTTGCCTCGCTCGAAAGGAGTGATACGTCACGGAGAATATTAAAAAAAATATAAATAACACTTATAAAATGAATGACTCACAGTAGGATCGTACTCTGGAATAGCTGCCCTTAAGAATAAAGCGAATAAAGTTAGTTAGCATGCATCGACAGTCAGTGGCACTCGTAGTAGGTGTGTGCTTCTTCTATGGCCACCAAAAAAGGGAAAGGTGACCGAAATTTTTACTTTCACAAAGGCTACAAAAAGCATGCTGCGATGTGCACAAGCTGTCGTGTATGGGGCGTACTGTATGCACGCATTTCGGTATTAATTAGTTATAATATTGGTAGAGTATGTAAAATGTACCATTCCGAATACCTCCAATTTATGCTACACGATCGTTGAGCGAGCACTAGTGACATGTGTCATAGGGTTCACTCATACTTGAATCATTATTTAAGGCGTGTATTTTTTGATTTTCCATCTCAATTTATGTAAGATGACATGGATAGTGAGGAAGGGACACACGCACGTTTTCACACTTGAATGCGTGACAAGTACACCGCGTATTGCGTGACAAATGTATTATTAAGAACATCTAGGTTTGACATACTTCGCACGAAAAGCGTTAGGGTTAATTAATTGATTATTAGTTAAGTTTAAGCTCCCTATACACATGAAATGTGATCCAAAAAGAGCAAAGAGAAGAAGGGACCATTTTGGTATGGACTGTAGAAAACGTAGAATTTATGTTGCGTACAGGTGTGTTCCAACACCGGATTCCCTGTGCATAGAAACAGCTAGTGAAGAAAAAGAAAGAAAAAAACAAAGAAAAGATAGCGGAAGAAGCTGTGAAAATTAAGAAAAAGCCAAGTGGGCATGGAAGACGAAAGTCCCGAAGGCCTATCTATAGCTAAGGTAACCTAAAATTGCCCCTCATTGGAGTTACCAGTCCTCATAGCATGCGATAGACAAACCTAACTAACCTAAAGCCTATCCTATGTCCACGTATAGGAAAAGTGTTGAGATTGCTTATTTATAGTAAAGTTCTTATTTACAAGAGGCAAGCTTCACATAATATATATCGATGCAGACATACATACCGTGGGATGACTACATTTGTCGTGGAATACGATAGTTCAACTTGAAAATGAACATTAGGGACAAAAAGTTTGCGTCAATTCTATATCTCCAGTTTCACGCGGAGTGCCAGATTATACAAATACGAGTATATTGAAGGCGTAATATGATGTGCTATTGTATAATAATGAAATAGTAACTTCGGAGTTCGACGCACGTATTACTTACACGTTGCAACGCAACGAAAGACCACTCGGTAAATTTTCATTGTCAGCATCAACTACATTCTATCGTTCTCTTCTATACGGGTATTCAGGATACGTATGTCCTTTTTAACGCAAGCCCATGTTTTTCTTTATGTACCTCTTCAACAGAGACGGACTGTTTCACAAGCTGCATGGTGTACACAGGCCATCTACACTATCCCTCTGAGCATAGCTAGTGCATCTCCACACAAGCAAGTGTTGTCTATCCACCATCAGCATGAAACCCGCGCTATAATTACCAATACAGCATGCCTCACCATCATTACCAGTGCAGCATGCCCCATTATTTTCAGAAGAGCACCTATCAACACCACCATCAGCACGAACACACTATCAATTCCAGTACAGCATCACACACAATTATTAATAGTACAGTGTACGAAAGACTAGTTGCAGTCTTATGATAACAAGACTGCATAATGATTTGACAAAAACCAACAGCATCGTTATGAAGCGAGATCGTATGGCCCTTTAGGTCGATGACGAGTTCATTACGCTCGAATGTGACCTGAACTTCACAGCTTCCTTCTTCCGTTCCCGTAAGGTACAGGACAGGACGGAACCACCCATTCATTGATTTCCTGGTACTTAACTTTATTTTCAGTGACAACGCCTCCGTTCTCTGACAACGGCAATACGATATACTCGGCTGGGCAAATTTTCAAACAGTTAAAGCATACCACCTCTAATAAAATTACAGTTTTAATATTTAAATTTGTTCAAATTCAACTAATCACAAGAAACAATTCTGATGAATCATCATACAAATGAAGATAACTAACTCATGAACAATTTCACAGTATTTTTGAACAATTCTTAGAAAACTATGCAGCGCAGTGAACCGCATTAGCACCTACAGAGACTTTCACAGCATATTCATTCTAGGCAGTTCACATCGACCTCACAATCCGGAGAACTAGACTATTCGAAAATCATAAAATAACGATAGGTAAAAACACGTGCTAGTTTTCATTTAAGAAATTCAAAAACTAGTGTCTTTATTTTGTGGTTTTCGATAAGCCTAAAACTTTCCACAGAATAAAACAGGACTACTCGGTGTAGTCGGTTAGAGTCCCCTACATGGACCCACATCACAGACATTCAGGGCAGTTCCCATCGACTTGACAATCCCGGGGAGGGCACTACTCGGTGTAGGCGGTGAGTATCTCGTGGCCGCCCTCTGTAATGAGGACCGTGTGCTCGAACTGCGCAGCCCGGGCCTCGTCCAGCGACATGGCCGTCCAGCCGTCCTCCAGGATGACCACGCCCCTCGCGCCCTGGCACAGTATCGGCTCTACCGTGAACGTCATCCCGGGCTTCATGACGGTGTAGTCGTCGTTTGCTGGCGAGTGGGAACAGGGTATAATGAAATAGAACAGAATAGTGGTCGTCGATTTTAGCAAAGGAGTGAGTTAGAGTGCTTTGTGAGAGTGTTGTCGTCGTTTGCTGGAGAAATAGAATATGATAGAGTGACACAAAAAACGTGAACTTCTGAAAAACAAATAGAAAAAATCTAACATAGAAACTTTAATGGTACCAGTTAAACCACTACAACTTGTCTTTTAAAAGGCAATAATCCAAAACATCAGTGTTTGAAAATTACATCCTGTAGATCCTGCAGCCTGCCACTACGCATTTGAGAAGCTCCCGTTTTTCTGTGTCACCCTGTATAACGGAATAGATTAATACTCGTCATTTTCTGAGGAGTAAAAGTAATTCTAGAGAGTGTAGTCGTCGTTTGTTGGGAGTAAGAATATAATATAATAAAATATAATATTGCTCATTTGCTGGGAAGTAAGAGTAATTTAAGCGAGTGTAGGCGTCGTTATCAAGGAAGTAAAAGTAAAAATAGTCAGGTCACAACGAATTAACTGAGCAATTATCGTTGTGATATCCAGTTCGTGGTTTGTCTGCGATATCTGATTACAGATGTCTGGAGCCCCTGCAGAATATTTTATCGTGGGATTTGAAAAACGGTACAAGTACTTCCCACCGTCCCGCTGTACTGTAGAAAATGGGTTATCCATGCATAAGAGGTCTTCCCACACAGGATCCACGGTGCATAGAAATAGTAAGTTAAGAACGAAAAGGTAGCAAAGCAGGTGTGAAAACTGAAAATTGAAGTATGCACGAAAGACAGAATTCCCGAAGGTCGATCAATAACTTAGTTAACCAAACCCCAATACCTTAGTTAACCAAACCAACATATCTAACATAATAATACCCGTTGTGTATTTATTTATACATTTATTGATGTTTATATGAATGGTGCCCGCTTCTGAAGGAATAACTTAGAGCAAAATTAACTTTTCAGTTATTACATAAAAAAACAATACCGAAAAAACGACTGCTTTTCATATTCAGTCAGTTGGTAGCACGGATACAAATTATTCCCGGTCGAACGATGATAATAGCACAAATTTGAAGAATTTATGAATTTGTAAATTGAATACGGTATACTGTATACATGTCATGTCATTTTATAACTTTTTAATGTGTCTTCATCAAAATTAGTTATTTCAATTATTTTCATTAAAACCCGTTATTTTTAATGGACGTATATCCTAGTATATAAGCAAATACACAACAGGTATCATTGTGTTAGATAATAAATGGTGACACAGAAAAACGGGAACTTAGGAAACGTAAACATGAGTATATCTACATCAACAGGACGTAACTTTCAAACATTGATAACTTGGATTACTGATCGCTTAAAATGCAAGTTGTAGTTGCTCAATATTGCAGTTAAATATATGTTTGTAGGATTTTTCCATTTTTATTTGGGTTTTTAAACGCTCCCGCTTTTCTGTGTCACATGTAAAGCCATCACTCGCTACAGCGCGGTTTATATTTCGCGGTCTCAGTACATCATGAATCTTTAAAAATATCAATGCAAATTAATACTGTAACTTCCTTGGTACATCGCGGTTTTATTTACATTGAATTGCGGCACGAATTAATTCATTTTATTCGACACATAAAGATGTTGCTCAAGGTAAGTTTCATTTTTAAATATTTAAAAAGTGTTAACGAATGTGAAAAAGGTTTACAAGCAAGCAAGCTAAAAGAGTGTAGGAAAAGTTTATTAAGGCGTGCTCGAAGGATTTACAATAGATTTAATGCACGTAATATAGAAAATATACAATAAAATACCTTAATAAATCGCCTTAGCCCATCTTGTTACGACTTTGTGGATTTTCACCCATTACAGTCAGCTCTAGAACCTAACACCAGCGGTAGCCGAGTAATCCCCGGACACTGACAAAGCAGCAGCAGCAGCTCTCACCGAAGTGATAGACGTCAGGGGGCCCGTGGAAATAGGACCCAATGCCGTGTCCTATGAACACCTCGACTATGCTGAGGCCTGCAGCCCGGGCCACGTACTCGCACGCTTCTCCTGCACAAGTAGTAATCAAAAATCATACCAGGCAAAAAGGTAAGATTTTCCCAGGGCGCTTCCTCGACTTTGGATACCTGAAAGAAGTGAGGAAAAACGTAAATTTTAAAGGCGTAGCTACAGGCTTTGACAATGCATGCTCGGGTGGGTACGCAATACGCGACATGGAGGGACTCGAAGGTGAATTAAAGTGCACCCTCGAGTATTGAAAGACCAGTGCATTCGACAACCTTCCCGAATAACCAGCACTGCCGATTTCAAGGTACTCTGCAGACACACACTTCCATGAGTGGCTGAGAACTGTATCGATAGGGTACGAGAGCAATTTGAGGACATGTTTAGTATGTAAAATTAACAATATTTTAGCAAAAATGTATATATTTAAATAAACTTTGAACAAAAATCTTCAATGATATTTATTCATTTAATTATTCCATGAAGCCACCTTTGGTTTCAATGTCTGCTTATACGCAGGTCCAAAGCCGTTGACAAGTTGAAATTAAGTGGTCTGTATTTATTTCGGATATCACCTAGACAATGGCTTCCTTCAGTGAAGATATGGTGCTATGAGGACGTCTAATAGTATCCTTTTCAACAGTACTCCCTACGTAATAGTACACATGATTCAAATCTGGCGAGTTTGGGGCCCACAAATTGGGGATCACATGAACGTAAAAATTCTCTGATAACGAATTTTGGGTTACCATGGTTTTGTGAGAAGGTGCTGAGTCTTGCTCTTAGATATATGTCCTTCTATTGGATACTTGATCTATCATAACACCCTTTGGAGAATGTAAGGTGACATGACATGACCGTCACTACTCACAACTTCTAAAACCATCACAGTTGCCAGAAATTTGGTTCGTACCAGCCTGGGTTAATCTCTTGAGTTAACATTTTAATTTAAATGGATTACCTGGAATAAGACAATATTATAAATGATTCGAGAGTGTAATGAACTAAAAACGACCTGTCCTCAAACAGCCATCACACCCTGCATATCATCAGGTCATCTCTCAAGTTCTGGCCACATTTAAATAAAGAAAATAACTGATCTTACATTTTGTTGAAACTTAATCAGAGCCTAGTTTTCATGATTGGCTATGGCTTCTTCGTATCTACTCACGAACTTTTTAAATCCACCACCACAAAACTCTTGGTTTTGAAGAGAAGAACTCTGAATTCTCAGTTTCGACCTCTCAATGACTTACGTGAGTAAATCCATTCAGATGATTCTCTAAATGACGGAACAAAGAGTAGTCTAAAGGAGCAGGCTAAACAGAATAGGGCAGAAAATAAATTTTCTTCCATCTAAGCTCTTTTACTTTTTAGGACCTGGTTTTTTCACTGGGGTCGACACATGAGGTCAAAACTGACGTTTCAGAGTTTTCTGTATAAAACTGAAAGTTTTTAGTAGTGGGATTGAAAACCGCGCAAGTAGGTAGAATATAGTCACATAATCATGAGAATTACGAGGAGCATTAAATTTCAAGAAAATGAGATTTGGTCACTTGTCTTCTGTATTTAAAATCAGAACAGAACCCAAGGGATGATCTGATAGTAGTCATTGTCTGTCAACTCAGATATGCATGAAAACGACAACTCAACATAAAAAACAAGCATTAGCCAAAAGAATTTTTTTACTACCCTTGGGAGACCAGTAAAGTACACAAAGCTATGTGCTACAAAAGATAAAACCCTTCCTCAAAAGAAGAAACTCGTTTACCTTATTCCAACTATCATACATCAATGGAACCTAGAGCTGCAATTCTCATTTAAACATTAAAAAGGGTGTCAGTGCAGCACCTTCTGATGATTTGTTAGAAATACTTGCTTACACCCAACAAAATCTTCAGTTCTTGTGAGAGCACCTTCTCGGTTCTGCAGCTCACCTATCTTCCCAAAGCAGACGCCAGGACCGCAAAGCGCAATGGCCTTGTCACGAGCCTCCCTGGCGTGATGCACGAGGTGCTGCCCCTGCTCATCCGTGCCCTCCAGGCACCAGGTCTCACAGCAGTCGCCATGGTACCCTCCATGGTAAACCTGAACAATAGAAAATGCGCAAGACCTCTTTACACCTAATCCCTCAATGATGGTGCACTAAGTACGTTTTATGGGGACACAAATAATGTCCAAATGATAGTTGGATAAATACTTATAGACAACTGCTACGCAAGAAGTGTAACAGAAAAACTAATTAGCTCATAAGAACAGCACCTACATAATGATTGCAACATGACTATGAAATAATTTTTTTCTATGTTCCACATAATGTTTGTACAACCTTCAAGGTAGCACATGGCAGCATTTACTGAGATACCCAGCCATAAATAAACCATACATAAAACACTTTATAATATGAGAAATGTTTTCATTGACTGAAAGCGCTAAACTTTGGGTTTTGGTTAGCACAGACAAAAAGTATAATATAACAGTATTTCTCCTCTTCAAAATCTCTCACAGCAAAAGTACTTCTAATACTTAGATTTGCTCGTGATGATAAAATCCTAAGCCACTTTAATATATCTAGAGCATATAGCCATGTAAAAAACAAATGTATTAGACAAAAGCTAATGCTTAAAACAGGACATTGAAAGAGGTTGTAAGACTGCTGGAGTAAGGTCTGTTATGGAGGTAAAAGTCTGAGGAGAAGAAAAATATCAACAAGAAATCACCAGACCATTGATCTTCATCCTCAATGATCAACACTCAATATCTCCACCTATACCTATCCAATAAGGGATAGGCACTAAAAACTCCACCAGAGCATTCAACAAATCCAGTCTTCACAACTAGAGATATGAAGTCAACTAGTACATTTCACTTGCATGGAGCTAGAGTCAGAGCTTCATGAGCTTCAATGCTGCGGCTGCTAGCTGAGCTCCAGATTTAAATTTTGTTATCAAATAATTACAATACAGGATGTTTAAAAAGCCAAGATTTAAAACACTCCTCGACAATTGCAAGTGATCTGATAACAATTACAAAAGTATATTCTTACACCCTAATGTCAGTCACAAAATTTTACTCTATGGACAGTCAGTAATTAGCAAATTTCCTGTAATGATGCTACTCATATTTTTTTAAGAATATAACCACTCTCAGTGGGTCACATCATATGAAATACATAAATGTTAAAATAATTTTCACCCAAATTTAAAAAAATGGATGCTACACCATACTAAGTAAATCATGGCTGAAGCCAGAACCACAAAAAATTTTCTGACTTCACATTTCTGGTTTCAATATTTTAACACTACTTGAAAACTACACTAAACTTGACTCTAATCATTCAACAACTCATTTCCTCCACTACCTCTGCATCAACTCTATTATAAAAAATTTAATTATTCAATCTTTCTATTATATCTATATTTAATCTGATGCATTCACAAAATCTTTCCTTCTCAATATGAGTACTTTTGTATTTCATTCATTCAATTTGCAAATTTTCAGACAAAAATTAAACCAAACATCAGAATTTTTTCTCAGTCAGCTACATAAGCTCCATCATAAGCAAATTTTTTTTCAGTTTATTCAACTGAAATGTGTTCAAAAAGAGTTCAAAACTCTTAGAATTAAAGCATGGTACATTTTCAAGTTGCATCCAGATACAATAAACAGAATCTGCAACATCATACCTACTGTAACACACTGAAATAAAAAAATAAAAGCTCATAAAACAATGTGAACAATTATTGACGAGGACTCACAGTGACATCCACGGAGATAATATCACCACGCTGGAGAGGCCTGTCATCCGGAATACCGTGACAGACAACATTGTTCACACTTGTGCAGATACTCTTTGGGAACAATGCATACTGAAGAGGAGATGGAAAGCTGTCCTTGTTAATGATGAAGCGATGAGCTATGCTGTCTAATTCTTCAGTTGTGATGCCAATCTACAAAAAGAGTAGGTATTTTACATGAGCCAGAAAATACAGCAAAATTACTCACAAGATCTGAGTATTACCTTTTAATTTGAAAGATAAGAAAAGATGTAAATAAAGGTATATTTTGTTAGCATTTTCTTTAAGAACTATATTGAAGTCAATTTGCCAAATGTTAGCAAAAATATCATTAGCATAAGTACATGGGAGACATTTCAATAGAATATTTGTTCGATGTAAATTGCAGGAACATAGGTACTCTGTCAACAAATACAAAAGTGGATTTAAATATACTCCCCTTTGCTTTGAAGGCCTAAAAACATAAAATTATGCACTTTATGCTACTCAGTCCCTCTGAGAAATTCCAGCACACTTGGAACACTGCCTGGCATCCTATGTGATTGTGAAAACATATGTTAGTAAAAATTTTCACTGCTTTTTTAGAGTGCCTTTTAATGTCCTTCATGGTGGTCAGTCACTGTCAGGCTGTTCTTTTAATGATGCTGAACTCAGTAACCATACAAGGTCTCTCAACATTGTTGAAGCCATTAAACTGCAGTACATCTTCAAAACGCCAGAATTTATGGGCGAGAACCCATCTAAATTATTAAATACTAAGATATAAACATGCACATACACCCAGCCCTCATTTTATCTGTACTAAATGGTGCTGTAACAGTGTCTGGATAATGAAAAGTTTGGACCCCACAAATCTATGCGTATAGTCTACGTATAACTAAATAACCATATTAAAAATTATAAAAGACAGCAGAACTATAGTTTTGATTATCTTGACTAAATTTACAACATATTTACACTATTCACAGGGTTAAAGAAAAAGTTCTTTTCGGTTGATGGCCTCTCTATCTGAAGTAAAGCCCTAAAAGTCCCCACAGGCAGGCTGAGGCACCAGGTTCTAATGTTTGATAGTTTGCTTGTCTACACCATACTCCTTACCAACATTTGTAAAACTAGCTCCTTTCTCAAATTTTCTTATTAGTTCAAGCTTTTGAGTCAAAATCAGAGCCATTTGCTTACACTCAATAGACTTTGATAGGCATAATTAAGAGTTAAGAGGTATGTTAAAACTGAAAAATTCACAAAATTTTTCACTGATACCATACAAAACACTGTGTTTACAAGCCTCAGCCACATTTATTTACAATTGCCTGTTACCGCCTATTGGGTATTTCTGGCAGTACATCCTTGAGGCTTGCATTGTTTGAATTCATTTGTCAGATCTGAAATAAAATTTTCAGCTGAACACTGTCTGGACAAATAAAGGTAAAATGTGATGATAAAATAGCCCAATTAAAATAAACTAGATAGTGTGAAATATAAATACACATGAAAAATGATAAAACACCAGTCAAAAATGAAACAATAACCAAAAAAATTAAATTGTACTTCAATTTATGCTGCTTGCCACATACATTTTTCTGCAAAATTTATCAGTCACCTAACAGAATTTAAATTTCGTCATACAAGCCATACAAGAACCTGATTTTTAAACAAGTGTCCAGTCCAAGAAATTGTCCAAATTTTATAAAGCCCCAGATAAATTAAATCCCCATTATTAAAGGTTTGCTGCATATTGCATCAAGTTGATTTATTGAAGTTGGAATCACCTATTATCATTATAAACACACAAACTTTATTAAAGAGCTATTGAAATGCTTTGTAGTTTCCATATTATATAACTTCATTAACAAATACCTGTAAGATTGAGTGGATAACATTTTCATAAAATAACAATACTCATTCTTAAAATCATTTCACAAATATATACTTGTTGTTTGCCCCTAGAGACCAGACTTACAAACAAGAAACTGTATAGTTCTATTCCATACCAGCGTTGAAGCTTGCCTGACATTCAAGAAGTGAAAGCATAGGCAGAGTTCTTTATACTATCCAACAATAGGGCCATTTATTTTAACACAATCTATGAATAATGTTTTCTCTATACATATATCTAGACTTCAACTGAAAATGATGTAACCTTATAGAGACAAATAAAAATTTAGGTACACATACACACCTTGATTTTCTTGCCAATTTCATTCATAACCTCTCTGGCAATGACAGAAGCTCGTCGCATACCTTCAATTTGTGCTTCATTCTTTATTTCTATCTCACTTGGTGATGGATCAGGGCGCCCATGAGGCCAGTGACTGGGAGTTTTAATGTGTGGAGGAATGATCCCACTTGGGCCAACATTTCCAGGTGTCTTGATGACATCAAACATCCCATATGTATCCCTGCAAAGGAAACTGCAATTCATTTTTAATGAGCAAGTGTTATATAACCAGAAAATGACCAAAACAAAAAGTAAAAATATCAGGCTACATTCTGATAAAATAAACAAGTTAATACATGCACTGAAAACATTAAATTAAAAAATTACAAACAAATTAATAAAGCATCTATAACAGCATAAAAAATGATAAAAAAGACAATATTTATAACATTCACAAGTATTAAAACTTTCTGTTTATGGATATATATTAAATTTAAAAAACATAAGATGAACAAAAATTACTTCTATTAAAAAGTTGATACTGAAGGCAATACAAACAAGTAGTCATAAGAAAATTCAGCTTAGAATATTTCAAGCAACAACTCACCTATATATTAATATGCTTGTCACTATGTATATATATATCTATGTGTATGACATACCCTTCATCAATAGATGCAAAGACCATTGCAGTACCTATGCTACAACTTGATCATAAACTTCCACTTAAACATTCTAAGCACAAATTATTTGTGAGTCCTGCCAGTTAGTTCTTTATAAAAAGAAAAAAATATATACCCAAGCAGTCTTGAATGCAGCATCTTTTCTTTCATATTTTAGGCTATGAATGAAATTGTGAAAAAATATTCAAACCATATTTTCACCACATTTCTTCATAACCTTCATCAAAAGTATAAATATTCTACACGGCACAGATAGCATTATTTTTCAATTCAAGAGCAATAAAAGTGTGTAGCAAGACCTCCCTACTCAAATAAAAAAGAAAAAAATTAACACCCCACAGGTTGCATTTCTACCACTAACACATGCCTTTAGAAATTTTAAGGATGCTCTAAAATTATTTTTTCATCAACCATTAATACTTATTCCAAAATAGAGAACAGCTTCAACTTATCAGCTTTCTTGGCTTTAATTCTGCACACTATTGCTTAACATTGAAGTTGCACATAAATGAAGAACCTTAATGTTATGTAAATTGCCACACTCAAATCAGTAATTTGTCCAACATTAGACATAAAATTTAATTTCCTAAAGCACTCCACAACTTTTAAATTATTTTTTTGTTTCAACACTTTAGGTACTCTATTAATATTTATATATGATGCCTCATGAGTCTTCCCTTTTGCTATTGGCGAGATTAATTTTTCAGCTCAAATATTATAGATTTATATATTACTAATGCACAACAAAAATTTGTATGAATACAAAATGTTAAAAAAATATACAGAATCTTTGATAGGAATAAATATCCCATTCATTCTTTCAAACAAGGTAGTAATGAATTTAATTAAACATTTCAACTAATTAAATGTCATTTATCGTGCTTTACTGAATTTCAACATCTTACACTAAATTTTGTACAACCACATTGGGATAGCAAGAAAAATTAAAAATAATTTTACATTATGTATACAAACCACACCTTTTGACTTTTCCAAAGTTTCGCACAGGCGGAGACGTCAACAATCTCAGTCCAGAGAGAATTTTTGAAAATGATCTGGAACCCATCTCCTGGACTGAAGTTGAATATTTCTGTGATAGATTCCAGAAAATAACTACAGAGAAGAAAAAAAATGTTTAATTGGTTAGTTATTCATCACCTAAAATACTGTACCAATGTATATATTTTTTCAAAAAGTGATTAGGTAATAAAAACCATTGTTAGTAGCTAATTAAAAAATTTACAAGAACCAATACTTAAAACCTAAATTTTAGAAAAATACCACAAAAGTTTGACAAATGTAATTTCAACACCTATGTAAAATCAGCCATTAAGTAGTTCCAAATTCTAAAAAAGTTCTGGAATAATTTATATTGAATAATAAGTCTCTTGGCAAGGTTAAATTTATTTTCAAGGCATATATATGTTATAACAAGTCAATGGCAAGAAAGAACTGTTGAGTAATGTAGGTTAAAGTGTAACCAATTTTGGCAATTGAGCCCAAGTGAAGGGGCTCACACTCTCATAGAGCCTCCCTATTTTGCTGACCACAGACCATCAGTAAACCCGAAATTGCCAACCCTAATTTGCGGACCACTGACAGTCAGCGTTCAGCAGAAAAGCAATCCCAGTCAGCAAAAAAGGGATCCTGGCCAGTTGCTGATGATCAGCAGCCCATCCTCCTAACCAACTTGCAAACAGTCAGTAACCACTCCTGCTGACCATCTAGGGAATGGTCCGCAGCTCCATTGCTGACCAGCTTGGGGGCAGTCAGCAGCTCAAACCCTAATTTGCTGACCACTGACAAGATAACAGTCAGCAAAAAAGGGATCCCGGTCAGTTGCTAGCAGTCTGCAGTCTCTCCTGCTGATCAGCTTGGGAATGGTCAGCATCTTCATTGCTGACCAGCTTGCAGATGGTCAGCACCTTCTGCTGATCAGCTTGTAAACAGTCAGCACCTCCTGCTGACCAGCTTGCAGACAGTCAGCACATCCTACTGACCATCTTCGTCAGTACTGACCATACAGCAGTCTTCTTCGTTCCACCGTTTGTAGGTCTGCAGAGTTTATGATAGC
>VOMN01046702.1:0-23829 GCA_014899125.1 Orchestia grillus | reverse complement strand
TTTTCTCGAACGTTACGAATACTTATTTGACCCACTGTATTTAACCAACATTTATACTCATAAAATACATAACTAAAGTTTTTTTCTCGCTACCTGACTGCGAAGTAAATATTAATTTCGTTTTAAAGGACAATTTATTCCACTTTCAAAAACTTTCCTCCTCCTCCAATTGCGAGCTTTTTCACTCCTTGATATGAACAGCGTAGAATTGAATTTAAAGGTTTAGTTCCAATTGGATGGTCTTACCTTTTCTATGCATCATTTTTGACGACAGCAGGAATAAAGCTGGTAAATACATCAGTATACTAAGGCACCTCGTTTATGAATTAGGAATATCTCGTCAGAGCGCATTTAAATTAACGATTCACCGAATTTTAGAAGTAATTAACGTCCATGATTTCACACTGAAACAAACAATAATTGTGTGATCTCTGTCGCTGAAAGCAAGTAGGCACCTCTGTCCTTGATAAGCCAGAACGGCTGCCAAAATTCGACTTACACAGCCGGGTGTATTTTATTCAAAATTGGTTCTTTGCACGCTTTAAGCACATTTTCCCGGTGTCTTATTGATTGCTTTTATTTAAGAGCCGTTGCGCATCACCGATATGGTATGAAGAATAATTGCCCGCTTGTTTTCTGTCATTTCGCTAGGGAAGTTTTAATTGTAAGTAACTTTACTGGGTTGATGTCTTCCAGAACAATTATGTAGCATGTCTGTGCCGAGTGACAATTCATCGTCTAAAAAGACAGAATATGATTGTCGGAGCTTGAAGTTACTAAATTACATCTAATTATTGCTGCATCATAACTCATTGACAGAAAACTGACTAGACTTGACCACGCTAGCGATCGCAAAACATGCTTTACTCTGAGGGCTTGGAGATCAAAATACAAAAGAGAAAGAAAGAAGATGCTCTGAAAGTTGATACAAAGAGGTCCCTTATCACCAACAAGGAAATATTTCCAGTTTAAATTCTCGGTTCTGAGTTCCTAATTTATGATTTCATGTTGCTAATTCCATGCTCTAGATCTCGAGTTCTCAATTGCATAACCGTGGCACTCGATGACCAAGTATTTACTCAATAATCACCAACATCTACTGCTGACGAGTGACAGGTCACTGGACGATACTTTCACGCTTCTATGGTAGGTTCTCAAAATGCTGACGGAAGACTTTTTGGAATCAAGCCTTGATTTTAATATTCCACAATCCGGAATCCTATGCTATTCCTGTCCTGGCATCGGAATGATTACAAATAATTTTAAATATCACCCGGTTGTGTTCTCTCAAGTCAATGATTCTTTAGAACGAAAAATTAGTGCTTTTGATCAGAATGTGCAGTGATGCCGAATGTCACCCCTTCTCAAAACAGGATAAAGTTTCGTAAGTATGGAGAAAGAATAGCTGTATAATTAAGATAGTGCGGTAAATAAATATTCTTTCACACATAACCCGAATGTATCTCGCGGGTTTTGACTGTTATTAATAAAACAATTATACTCACAGGAGTGGAGATTTACGTCTCGTTCTAAATCACGTAAGGTTGTGGGAAAAAAATGTACAACGTAATTCAGTTTACACTTCAATTGCCCTACACTGAAGCCATTTTAAGCATCATTTTAATCGTGTGATGCCAAGAACGTCCTATGAAAAGAACACGACTCCCTTTAAGTCCCTGCTGTGGAGGAGCTTCATTATAACACATGGCCTTCTCAAGCATGCACTCCGCCGTGGGGGGGAGACGTGGGAGTGACCAGGACCTACCATTGGATGGCCAATTTCTCGCGTTCATTGAATCGTAAGTTGTTCATTAATGCCTTGACATTTAGGCATGTTATACTGGCCCTTCCTTCTTTTCTTCTTCACGGCGGTGTTAGGAAAAAGTCTTGCTAATTGAAGATTTACCGCCGCAGAGTGTCTCAATGATCGACTGAGCGAGGAGATTTGAGCATTTCGTATTTTTATGCGTGCGAACAACCTTTGCTGGGATAAGGGTGTATAAAAATGGCCTGTATGCGAATTATTGCAATTTAACCAATGAATCGTGGAAAAAGATGAACTATTTTCTCAACCAAAATTACAGTACAAGGCTTCTATGCCTTATTGCCTAGTTGAATCGCTACAGCATGTCATGAGCTTTAGAATATTGAGATGCTTTCTTGACGTAAATTTAAAATATTTGACTTATGTATCAGATAAAATTACGCAGTTAAAAATTTTGGTTGATCTTTACTGAACTTAACCTAAACATTAGACAATTTCTTAAGTCTTATAACTAGAATCACTCGAAAAAAAATCGTCATGTCATTTAAATTAAATGTGCTTACATCTGCAGCTGGTTAAATTCAGGCTCAAACAAACTTAAAAAATTAAGCGAACAACCAACAATTATTCCCATTTACAATGTATTAAAGGATTTTTCATTTGGTAGATTTGGCAGTCGGTCATTTTGTCCCACAGAGGCAAAACATGTCAAGGAAGGCAAGTGTGAGTACACATTCCTCTTTTTAACAAAATTCTCAAGAGACATCCGTTTTTAAAGAATTTTACATAGTCTACTGTGAACGTCCCATGAAGCATTCTAGTTGAACAATAACGCTAAGAATTAGAATTTTTCACACGATGCTCGTATTTCGTCTGGCACGTATTTTCATTTTTTTTAAATACTGTTGAAGTAAAAAAGCCTGCCCCACTGAATTCCTTATTTTCGCTTACGAAATATCGCCGTGTGAATGACACTCTTTCTGTTGATTTTCCCTGAGAAAGACATGGGCGTTTGACCGAAGCTTTGCAGGCTGCAAGATTCCGATGCAGCCCGCGCACGAGTGGCTTGCTTGTTGTCGCTGTCACGCGTGCCGAATATGCCGTCTAAGCTGCCCGGCTCTCATGCGCAAACTGTTACGAAATCCGCCGCTGAAAACCGGTCTTGGCATGCCACTGCGAATGGGTCTATAGTTGAACGAAGCTAAAAAGTCTGAGAAAGCAGAAAGTTGCTTTGCGAACTCGGGCTTCGTTTGGTGCGATGCCGGTGAATGGCGCCGCCTGTACGCGACCTCGCCTCAGGAAAATATTCGAAGTTTCGCTAGACGTAAAACCCTCTCTCACAGCTCTCTTATCTTACAATAGAAATCATTGAAAACGTGTATTGCTACGGCTATGTTGGACGAACGATTCATCTAATTTTTCAACGTGAATTTGTTTTTGAAGTCCATTGCAATGAACGTTGTTTCTCTTGAGATTGGTTCCTCAGTCTCTCATACGCAGTTTCTAAGGAATTTCTGCTGTATGCTCACCGAGCTCCGTGAGCATGAAGTGAGTCTCTCGCATTATCTTATGGGATTTCGCAGTTCCCTCGTAGTATGTCAACCTAATTACCCAACGCTGGCAGTGACGCAATAATGGACTTGGCTGTGTTCCTGAAATTGACTTCTTTTATTTCTCGATCTTTATCTCTCTCGGGCGAATAAACGAAAAAATATTTTAGCCGTTCGCTAGTTATAGAACTACTATACGAATTAACTGAAGTAATTGTAAGTGTAATGAGAATTTTAGGAAATTGCGTGGAATAAATAGCAGCAATCATTTCCATTGCTGTTCTTTATCGACATTGTAACTTGATACCTTCAACGACGACTTCACATAGGCCACAACATTGGCTCAGTCAAGGTCTAAATTCATTAAAATATCATAAATTAAACACAAATGATTCGGCAACTCGGTGTAATACAAGTTAGAATCGTTAGCCAATTTTATGAACGGCAACTCTTTCAGGAAGTGTATTTACAAGGGCTGAAAACAATCGTCTTATGCTTCTGGTGCAAAAGTTACTGTATCATAGCTACGGTTGCAACGCCTGTATCCCCATCAGTTAATTAATGAAAATCGTTATAGATTGTAATGAGTGGTATTGATGATAAACGAGTTCAGGATATGATGCTGGCCCATGTTGATGACTGCGGCACCAATCCCGGCAGCTGTAACTGCTGTAAATATATTCAGGCATCGGTACCAGCCCCGGCATCAGTAACAGCCGCAGCATCAGTAACAGCCCCGGCATCAAAAACAGCCCTGGCATCAGTAACAGCCCCAGCATCAGTAACAACCCTGGCATCGGTACCAGCCCCGGCATCAGAAACAGCCACTGCATCAGTAGCAGTCCTGGCATCATTAACAGCCCTGGCATCGGTACCAGCCCTGGCATCGGTACCAGCTCTGGCATCGGTACCAACCCTGGCATCGGTACCAACCCTGGCATCGGTACCAGCCCTGGCATCGGTACCAGTGCAAGCATGTGTACCAGTCTGGGTATTGGTACCTCTACAGCACGCGGCGATACATCCCGGGGCGGTACAATAGCGAGGGCGATTTGTAGCGTTGGGTATCAGCTTATCTGAACGGCCAGAGCTGAGCAGCCGGACGAGCTGGCTCTGCTTACAACCGCACGCCCGCTCCCACGTACTCCTGTGTGTGTGTATGTATGAATGTGTGTTCAGCTCAGCAGCGCTACTGAGCTTGTGCTATGCACTCTCACGGACCGAAAGTCATGCGCAAAAATACATTGAAACACTTAAAAAAATGAGATGTTGTTCTGCGGGCGCAAAATGTTACAGAAGCATGCTAAATGGTCAATAACTAGACAATCGTTTCGTCGTTTTCCTATACTTGGGGAAATGTAAAATTTAGGTTTGTATGCTTCCTATTGGAATGGCATTCCAATCACTCCCAGATATTAAATTGTCTGCTATAATAAGCTACTAAAGCTGATGTCAACGTTGAATACTTGACAAGCACTCGCTCAATACTGATATAAGTAAAGCTTTATTAAAATATCTATTGTCGTATTCAGTCAAATTTCTGTTACTAAATTTATACACCACAGGCACTGTTCTAGAACACTAGCCTTTATACTTGCTGCACTATAATTTCATTACAGTATGGTCTGTTTTAGGGTAAGTAAAAAATATTTTAAATAATAGATCCTATAACTTGTGCAGTCGTCAGTTTATGTACGGTTTGCAACGCTCTGTGAAGGTGTTGCTCGCAATGGCGTTTTGTTTTGCATTCCTAGTGGCCTTCCAATTCCTGCTCGGTTTGAGAGTCTTTTTCTTCTAATATTTCTTTGTTTGCTGCCGAAAAGAAGAGGTAGGGCTCGCCGGACAGAATTTCCATGCGAGATAAATTGGGCAAGATTTACATTCTTGTATGTAGGCGCGCTGAGAGCGCCGTCCAACTTTTTATGCAGATAATGGCAGTAAATCTCGCCTAATGTCGCCCCCAAACAGTCTGTCACAAGTTCGAACGAGCGATCCTAGGGCGCGTCTGTTCCGCCTCCATAAAAGACAAAGCGTGGCTCATGAATCTGTGACTGCCAGAAAATTCTCAGATTTCTCTCAATCATGATTGCGAAATTTATTCTGGATGTATAAGATAATTCAGATTCCACGTGGCTCCGCCTACAGCTAAAATAACATTTTTGCAGTGAGACTAAACTATCTGCGACTCGATATATATATATATATATAAAGTTGTACCGAAATATTGCTACAACTGTACCGCACTTCATTAATACGCATCAGTGTGTGATACTCGCAACTCGAGTAAGATTTCACTATATATGTTATAATTTTGAACACACGGTCAAATTGATACACTTTACTCATTCAGTTTGAAAGAAAAGAAGCAAAAGAAGTATTCTCCTGCCGCGGTGTTTACGAACAAGGCGATAAATATCGATTGTGCGGCTGTTCGAAAGCCGCGCCACTTGCGCGTCAGTTCGTGTTACACTCGGGGCAGCTCTGCTCGTACGCTTCTGGGTGTTCATCTAGTTCTCTTTATTATTTACTCCTATCCAAGTCTAGCGTAAAGCAGGAAAAAAATATGGCTGACTTTGTTCATCCGCTTTTCTTCGAAACGCTCCAGAAATTATTGACTAGCAGCTCCAGAAAAGGAACTATTCATTAGTAAGAACGTTAACAGGGAATCATAAGAATCCCATTCTCTGTTTCTGAAGTGCCGTGGTTTTACTAAGATCGAACGAACTTGTCCTTTAGCGGCACCATTGTAACGCCTTGCGAACGGTCTGGAAGTTTTCCGATTGAACCCAGCTAATTTAGCGTGCACTGCACAATCGGCCTGGAGCTCTACCCAAGTTCTGAGGAGACTTAGATGCCTTTTTCTAGGAGGAACTTCTCACACGACACTTTTAATTAAAGATGACTTGTGCGCAGAGTGCTCGCTAGCGCTAGGGTATAAATTTTATATGTCGTTTTTTGAACTCAGATATTCGTAGCTTTTTTATGCAATAGTTGACGTCACATGACCTGGTTACAGAGAACTGTTGCAAATTTAACATGAACTTCAATCAAACGGTTATTCACTAGAACTGTTGCGTTTAATAACTGATTATTAAAAAAACTGCCCGGAGCAAGAGCAACGAACTCTTCCTTTGACGTTTGTATCATCGAGAGATGAAGCCACAATGACGCTACACGAGCGTTCGAATGCAGCTGTAAGGGATTTGAATTAATGGGCTATTGAATGTTTTTAGTGAGTATTATGGATGGGCATATTTGCGAGATAAGAGTTGCGCGAACTCGCCTTAAGGATTAATACTCACAGTAAATCAGAATGAAGCAGAATCATGGCCTTAATTCGCTAAATGAGCTTCGCTTTTCTCCGCCTGTCCAACGCAGGCTTGTTAACATCTACATACATAGTAGAGACACATCGGGTCACCTTGAAAGAAAACCTTCATTGGGGAGCTCAGGGGGATTACTGTGAATGCGAGATCGCATGTCTCTGATCAGAGATCGGCCGTGATTGCTGGAGGTTAATTTTGCTTACCAACGCAGATTTGCTTTGCGATCATACATGAGTGGACTCAGGATTCACGTATGAGTGAAGTCTTATATTAATACTTCTAATGTTGATTTTGATGCTGAAGTGTCGAGCACGAGTTTACTCCAGATGAAAATTATTGTGTTAATACACTTCGGTGGGGGTCGTTCAGATACATACGTTGGAAACTTGAACAATCAAATTTGAAAGATTGTCTGCACTGGCGTGTGTTTGTATCAAAGCGTGATGTACAGTCATCCTTAAAGGGTTTCCTCGCAACGAGCAATTTCATCGTTATTTACAAATAGCGTTATATAAATGAAGACTCATAACTCCGTGACGTGAGTGCGTGATGTGGTTTCGATATCTTTTTACAATATTTAAGCTATCTTTATCTCCGCAAAAATCATGCACAATACGAACGTTAATTAGTGTCATCAAAAGAAGTCGATGAATTCATCAACTTTCGAGAATGAGAAGACGAAATGCAGAAGTTTATTTAAATCTCTTCGCATGCTGCGTTAAAATCGTCGATTCTGCGACCAGTGCGTCACGCCACGTCAATGACGTGGATAATTTCGGATGAAGTTTTACGAAGTTGAGTAGAAAATGCGTTGATTTATTTGTTTCATCCATGAGACATTTCTTAGTAGACTTACTTCTTTCCAAAAAATTGAAAAATTGTTTGTTTCTGAGCCAGCGAAGATGAGGACAGTAACAGCTTACAACGAGCAGTGCAAAATCAGCCCACAAATTCTCAGAACCCCAGGACACAAGTCGGTTCGTTCTTGCGAGTAATTTTTGCAGACGTACGTACATCCATGTGATGTAGATTTTATCTCCGCGAGTGAATGGCAGCATTTGTCAGGTGTTGACCACACACTGGTTCGTTGTTCATGAAATACGAGATTTACCATGTATAAATGTGTTAATATTAATATACGCTCGCGATTCAATGCTCGCTTGTTTGAGAATATAGCCACGAGCTGTTGGGTTTTATTTACTGCCTAGAGAGTAACATTAGGAAGTGGAAGAGATGAACTCTATCGTCTTCCTCGACCTGGCCCTCTTATGTGCAGCAACATCTCTCGCGACTTTGTGTGGCCCCGGGGGCTCAATGTGAAGTCGAGGGGCATGTAAAGGTTGAGAGGTGAAGCTTGCATATAGAAGTGAAGCTTTGAAAAGCGAAGCTTTGAAAAGCGAAGCTTTGAAAAGTGAAGCCTTGAGAAGTGAAGCTTTGAGAAGCGAAGCTTTGAGAAGTGAAGCTTTGAGAAGTGAAGCTTTGAGAAGTGAAGCTTTGAGAAGTGAAGCTTTGAAAAGTGAAACTTTGAAAAGTGAAGCGTTGAAAAGCGAAGTTTTGATAAGTGAAGCTTTGAAAAGCGATTCTTTGAGAAGTGAAGCTTTGAAAAGTGGAGCTTTGAAAAACGGAGCTTTGGAAAGGTAATCTTTGTATTCACGTTCGATTATAGAAAAGATCTTGTCATAAACTCACAGCACGGTCTTATAGAACATTTAGCCTCGAAAAGTTCTGATGCCTGACGACAATGGTGACGTACAAGAACGAAGGAGTTACACTGAAGAAAATCGGCCTCCAGCGTGAATTGGGGGCCTGGGGGTATATATGTAGGATTCCTCATTCCCTCACGGAGAGACAAGCTGAAATCACCCGCCATTGTCAGCGTACTTCGGGTCTCGCAAATTAGTGATTCTCGGTGGTTTCTCGAGTCAGATTCCGCAATTTTTCCTTTAGTAAAAGTCTGCTGTGGATCTAGTTATCGCGCTTTATCTTTGCCTTAACCTACTTTTCGTGTTCCTCGTGAGGAGGCCAGCGTGCCAAGCAAATGACCTCTGCCATATTTTCGTTTTTTTTTTTTGCATTATTTTCTTCTAACACAGGTACTTATGGTGATACGTTTACCAGACGCCAGAGGCTGTGAAGCATAGAAACTTTAATGTTTTGGCATTGTAATTTCGCATGAAACAAATCTTTAGAGCTTCATCGCGGTGATCGCCCCAAATGGTCAGACGCGGTTTCCAAACCTTAATTTTAATCAACTTAAGGCCTTCTGCATTAAACCTAAGGAGACCAACTTCATTCTTCAAATGGGCGAACTATTTCAAGAGCAGTCATTCATATTTTGTGCACCTGTTCACTTAAGTTTTGAACAAAACGATAAGAATTTAAGATAAACTGTCTTGTTTTTAAGACGTCCACAATAAAGGAAATTACAAGTTTTCTAACGGGACTCTTACTTTCTGTACCTATTTCACCAATTTTGACTGAACAGAATTAATTTGACGTCCA
The DNA here is from genome assembly GCA_014899125.1 of Orchestia grillus. Classification (NCBI taxonomy): domain Eukaryota; kingdom Metazoa; phylum Arthropoda; class Malacostraca; order Amphipoda; family Talitridae; genus Orchestia; species Orchestia grillus. The sequence continues at coordinate 14,686 of VOMN01046702.1, read as the reverse complement.
AAATGCTGCATGGATAATTATCAAACACGGTCTACGACAGCAGGGAAGTCGTGATCAAGGAAACCAAGACAGCGATGTGGAGAACAAGATGGAAAACAAATCTCGCTGATAGGAAAATATTTCATCTTGCGTTTCCGATTTCGAAGCTCGCTTAACGTAGCTGTAAAACCATATAGCTCACCGCTTTAATCACGCACCGCATGCAATAGCTGTAAAAACGTATAGATTTATTTCGGGGGAATTTCAGTCGAATTAAAAACCATAAAATAAAGGCAGGTAAAAACATACCAGTTTAAATTTTAAAAGTTTTCTTTCTCTAGAGCTTTCGAGCTAGACACCGCTCATCTTCAGTAGACTGTAAAAGAGGAACAATTTGTACATAAGTAATCGTACGACTATATATTAGACTAGAATGGAACACGATTGCACAAATTATTACAGAACACCGCCTAACCTAAAATGTTACAGTCTACTGAAGATGAGCAATGTCTAGCTCGAAAGCTCTAGAGAAAGAAAACTTTTAAAATTGAAACTAGTTTGTTTTTACCTGCCTTTATTTTAGGGTTTTTAATTCAGCTGTAAAAACTATATAGCTCACCGCTTTAATCACGCACCGCATCCAAATAATTGTTTAAACTTTATTCCTTGGAGAAACGCTTTAGCACCAACACTCGAAGGAGCTGACTGTTCGTAAGATTTTCCCCATTTTTGAAGTGCTGCTGATTGGAGGTATTACTTCTGTTGTCACATATTCTTCAATTGTTTTAGCGATCTTATAATGGATTCATTAAGGTATACCATAACTTCTGAGCATTGAACTTTAGTAAATCCATCCTGTAGACATTTAGGTAATGATACCCTTCTAATAGTTATGACTAAACTAAGCGTTTTATTTATGACTAGCTCTATGACTTACGACGCGTTGCTGTGGCTTGGCGGAATTTTTCAAATACAAGGTGTAAAACAAATTTTTCAAAAGTATACATATAAATGCGCACATATTCGAATGCAACGTTGTGTCGGAATTTGAAAGCAATCGGTGAAGAACTTACGGTGATTTAAGATTTTGAACAAACGGACATTTACATTTTTATTAAATAGATTGTAAACTTTTGCGACATGCATAATTTCTTTGATTTAAGTTGTGCGTGAAACGAAAAGCTGTGATCGCGCGCGATTTGGCAATTAACAGATAGTACTGATAATCGTATTACGTCCGACTTTGGTGGCAGGAAGTGCGAGCCGATTTACAGCAATGGAATACTTACTGGTCATCCCGAAACTGAGACATTTTTAAAACATTTTTAATCCCGCAAAGCTCCGTATTCTATCATATTTTAGGAGAAAAAAAATTCCATGGGACTAATATAAGCTCACTGAGGCAAAGCTCCATATTCTATCATATTTTAGGATAAAAAGAAGTAGACACGTGATCACAAACATTAAAATCGCTGAAAGATGAACGTTTCGTTCAAAAAATTAGATTTCCTATAAATTACCTCATATAATACACACCTGTAATATTCTGAAATGATTGAAATATCATGCGTGCATTGAACATGTAAGCCAAGAAACAAAACGGAGCGTGTCTTACCTGCGCTGAAGAGCTCTGCAAGGAATGCTGCAGTGGGCTGCGGAGTCAGTCTACCTTCATTAGCACTCAACACAATAGTCACAGAGTGCCTCACAATGCTGGGGTAATTTCTTCTATGAAATGTGCTATCATTTCTGGTTTCCGTAAATTTGCGAAAATAACATTTCTTTCTATCTTCAGGTATTTCTAAAGTTTTGTGAGCTAATGAATATTTCCGCTAAATTCACTCACTTATTTCCGTGGTCATAGCAAAAATTTGTAGAAATACTCAAATTCTCGTTCAAGGCTTCCCTCAGATAGCCAGTCATGGGGTTAGAGCGGCTGAAGTTACACACCTTACCTACAGCTGCTGGGCTACTACTGAGCCCCTGTTGTCAGAGAGTCTCTTTATATACATTGCTAGGCCTCACCGTTGTCGTACAGTAATTTATTCTTTCAAAATATGATTTTTCGTTTGAAAATATCCCTATAATTAATCATAACAATGTATTTTAGAAGCACTTGATCCCTAGAATCGATCGCCAATAAATGTGACTTGGTAATAAGCTAATACTCAACACGAAGTATGAATTCTACGTCTGGCGAGATCCGTTCAGGTACTCGTCCTCGCGGTGTGAGCACCTGTAGAGTCATGGCCCTCGTCCGAGTTATTTATGTTGTAAGTTGTAAGGCCTTATTTCATTTTTGTATATCCAGAAATGATAGCTGCGTCTTGAAGAGGCTGGCATTAGTGTAAAGGGCCTTTTGAAGAGACGTGTAGCCGTGAAGGGCAGCGTACATAAAATATTCATGCAGGTAAGGAGCTTTGAACGATGCTGGCTGCATTTCGAAGAGGTTGGCATAATCGAAAAGGGCCTTTCTTACGATCATTCAGCGTCTGAAGCCAGTGTCGGTAGACACCCAAATATGGGCACTGAATGCTAACTTTGCTCACTGTTCTGGAGTCCGGCCTGAGTGCAGGTACCCTACAGTCCTTTGACTGACAGTCCCTTGAGGGACTGTACTTCCGACCTGAATTCCGACCTGACTACAGAATAGAGAGCAAAGTTAACAGCATTCGATGCCTATATTTGGGTGTCTTCCGCACAGTCTTTAGACTTTGACTGACTGTCTAAAAGACCCTTTTGTTCCACTGTAAATTAAAGCTTGTGTTATAAAATAAAATGTGTCGTAAACAGTTCACGTGGCGACGAGAAACGAGCAGTTTTAAAGGAACAAAGAAACAGCGTTGAGGATATGGAGCTAATTTGAAGCAGATCGATCCGTAAAGTTTCATCTCCGCGTAGCCAAATTGGTTCCCTGAATCGTAAAATTACACGGTTGGAAGTTCAGCGAAACTGTTTCTGTCTCATTCTGTCATGCTCAAAACCAGTAATGTATTTTGGGACCGTTTTCTGTGAGCTAATTCTTGTACTATTTTCAACTACGACCGAGCAAGTGACGGTGATATGTTAGTGTCAGTGTCGTTAAGACTTTTACCATAAAAACTGTATTTTCGGGAATGTTGTGATTCATTCTCCTGCGTCATGTACATTTTACGCTTCAAATATTCCCATTCTAACTTTTTCCAGAGGATTTGCAACTATCTATAATTTTGGGTCTCTCAAATATTTTTATCCATTTAATTCTATACATATAATAATGGGATGGCGAAATAGATAGACTGGGTTTGCCCCCTCTGAACTTCTTTTATATATCATGCGCTTGCGTAGTATGCGATACTCTACGGAAGTGTTCCTCTTTATTTTGCAGAAGGTTTGTGTGAAGTATCCTTTCAGCATTTTTTTGCAGGCACTTAAATTGGAGAATAACTTTCTTCACTCTCGCTACTGCACGTTAGAAGCGAGCTTTCAGCTCAGGTTATCGCGCAAGATAATTTCTTGGTTAAATGTAAATTAAATTCTTTGATTTTCCTCCTGTCTTTTAGCGTGTGAATCTTTATGACAATGCGACGTGCTCACTTTGATGTTTCTACAACAACTGAATTTTATGAAATTAAGTTTATGAAACAATGTCTTTGAAATCTTGATATTCACCATCATGCACGCTTGACTGCAAAGTGTAAACCTTTGAACACGAAACTAAAGAGAGAAAAATAAGATTGCCTATTTACCCGAACATGAAATCGACTGAATATCATCAGTGGTGTCGGTGTCCTCGAACGTCATCAATTTCAGCAAAGGGCTGTAAGCGAAAAATGTTAATTTAATCCCATAAAAGTATACGATCGGAAGCCCAAGACTTCCATGATGAGTGCCAAGACCCTGAGATGACTACGTGAGAGCCACTCCATCTGCTTGTCATTCAAAAACGAAAGCTTTTGCTAACTCGAAAAAAATTGCATTCCTACTGAATTTACGAGTACTTATGACTCCGCTTCGCTAAAAACATGTCTGGTTATGACACGGATTCTGGTCGTTTTCAAGCCACTGTATCCTGGATATAATGTATCACGAGCGCCTATTTTCATCAGAAGCAAGATCGTGTGCGATAAATAAAGTCGCAACCAGGGGTGAAAAGTACTTTCCGCTTCCAGTGGTTCAGTAGCTTCCAAAAAGTAGTTCAATATTGTAGTTTGGCAGGTATACAAAACCAAAACGCAGCGAAAAGGAAGACCCTTCTCACAAAAGTTTTTGTGAAGTGCTTAATAGGATATGAGAAAAATTATTCAATACAGGGTGTCCGAAAAAAACCACACCCAATTTTCAAAGACTGTAGTTCAGAAACTATTAAACTTAAAAAAAATTGGAATGTTACATGCTGTTTTTTCATATTTGTTCCATCTGTGTACAAAATTTCAGAAGAATTGATCCAACTGCTTTCTTCAAGCAGTATTTTTAATGACCAATACTAAAAACCTATTTGCTCACTTTTGTTAAACTTCGAATTTCATGATATTAAAACCATATTTTTAATAACTTGGGACGCCCTGTATGAGCATCTCAGAGAAAATTGTTGTAGAACTTTAGTCAAGGCAAGCGGCAGGAATTTACAGAGCTGTAGCAGTAAAACAGGCAGCTATACCGTCTAACTTTTTAGCTGAAACATCTATAATATCTATAACTTAGCTTATCAAATATTTGTACAATTTTTTTTAATTTATCGACGGGGCGGCGAAAAATTTTGACTGGGTAATCAGTTGTGAAGGAATTATTCTTGCCCAAGACAGTGGCGTGCCCTCTCAGCATGTGCAACCAGTGCTGCGCGTAGGCTTTTGGATGCCACGTTCTGCTTTCTCTGCCCGACTCTCAGGATATTGTTCCTTTTGATTTTCATCTTTTTACCCATCTAGACAGTTACCTCAGAGAAAAAACTCTGCGTCTTTAGAAGTCCCGTGAAAAATGAACTGAAGCTTTATTTTGACTGAGGAAACTACAGCAGTAAACAGAGGTTGTTGGCAAAGTGGAAATAATCCGTAAGACTAAAATTTCACTCATTGTGTGTTGAAGTTAACTTTAAAATCCAATTAACAAATCAGCAGCATTTATGTTCCCACTCGGCACGTGCAATGCAAAATAAGATTAATTTTTAGTACATCAGTGCTGGTACGCATTGTAGAGCTCCTTGGCTGATAGGCCTGCCCGCTGTTATAGGTAGCATTTGAATTAAAAAGAGAGGCACAGGACTTGGTGTGGTCGTGCCTGAGTCGCTTCAGGGAGCCGTATCAGAACCTTAACTTTTCCCGATTTCCTGGGATAATTTGTGCACTTTTGCGATGGTGATGTTGTGCGAGTGTATCGTTTATTTGCGTCACGTTGTTTCACGTGATCCTTAAATAACTTTCAGAAAACTGGTAAGAATTACCGATTTTTCCCTATTGGGCTCTTCAAACTGTCCTTCGATATCAAGTGGTTTTTGATAATGTTAAGACACTATTCTCATAATCTAGTTTGTACGAATGCAGAAAGGCCGAGAGAGTGGTTTTCCTTGCGAATGAGGCCCCTAGCATCAGTCTGAACTAAGCGCCGCTGTTTAAAAACGTCAGAAAACGGCTCCAAAGTTTGGCAGCGAGGCGTAAAGGTGAGTCACCTCTGTCTTACATTGGCTTCCGACGATTTTGCGGCTGTATTTCTGTAACTACAGTTCACTCTCCAGACGCAGGAAGGTTTGGGGATGATACTGTTAAACAGAAATGTTTGCCGTAAATAGCGTTTGGGACCGTAGGATTCTAAGGGCCTCATATTAACTCTTATTGTGAGCATTGCTGCAATAGCTACTATTCTCATGGAATTTGAAGTGCATTTTCTGCCCTGTGTTTAAAACTGCAAACAATACTATGCGTGCTATCGCTCTAATGAAGGAGAACTGGGTTTTTCTCGCACATCCATCACGACGAGACCATGAACAAGTTCTTGCGTATACTTCGGAATATTTTGAGGCTGCAGATAGACTATCATAAAGCACAGGCGACAGCAGAGAGTTCTCCACGGACTGTATTCGTGACAGAAGCCATTCCGATAAGAATAACGCGCCAGTGCAGCTTTTAACAATTTGTTAGGGCACTTTTCACGTCGTTATTGCACTAATAACGCTCCATTGGACCACCTAACGGCCCTCGGTCACGCAACAGCAGACTGTGTGCTTAGAAATCCGAAGCGTTGATCCTCACCAGAAGGCGTCTCAAACGACAGCAATTTTTCTCAGTATGGGTTACAATAGCTCACTTTTGAGGGTTAGAATACCTCAACTCAGCAGTTCACTCCTGGGTAGTTGACCGTCAACCGTAATGGAACAGAATTAATCTACCTGTAACGGAATAAGTAGAATTGGTCCTCGATGTTCTCAAGCCCTGGTTCGATGTCACTGCGGCCGCTGCACGCCAATAGAGATGTTGAACTTTACGAGCCAAGACCAAGCGATAGCGACTGCTAAAGCTGATAGGCTAGATTGCCTTTGCTTGCCTTTCTTGCTGCTTTTGTGAGTCTAAATCTTCATGACTGAACTGAATTTTTCACATAGGGGAACATTCCAGTGAAAGTGCGGCATAAACTTCATATTATAGGGTTATTTCTTCACTGTTAGCTCATGCTCGCAACCACCAGCACGAAGTTCTAGAGGAGTTAAGCGTCATCATGACAAGTTTAGATTCAACGCTTCTGCGTCGCACAGCTCTCGCATGTGACCAGAAACTTCCCTATTTCAGTTCTGCAACTGCAGGTCATTTGATATGAAGGCTTCTTATTATTTGTTTGTTTTCATACGCACAGCCGTGGTAACACGCATGCTCTCCAGATATTCATGGTTATGTTCAATTGGAACAATCGAACTCAGCTATTGCTCGTGCACGTTAGAAGTCTTGACCGATGGTCGGTACGAATCAAAGCGCTTAATATCAACTTTACAATTAGACTCAACTGATTCAATGAATAAGAAATCAAGGAAGTAGCTCCATTTATCTTACTAATTTCAAGACACACTTAACCTGAATAACTGGAGACCTTGATAGCAAACAAATGAAAAAAGATTCGGTGAAATAACGGTAATTTGCGACACTGAATAGTTTTTGTCTAGTTTTTGACCCTCCTCACAGGCCACAGCGACGATGCTCACGGCGCTTGAAGGCCTGTGAGCCCGATCAGTCCGGTGTGTGATTACTACCATGCTTTTATTTGCTGACTTGACTGCTTATTCAATTTTCTGTATAATCGGTTGGTCAGGACTTCAAAAAATCCTTGTATTGGTATGATTTATAAATGTACGAATAAATATTATCGTAGTGCCGGCACTTTATTTTTGTCAGTCGTGGTTCATTGCAGGACATGAGTTCAGTGTTCGTATGAAACAGGTTATTTTTACCCTTGGCTTGTGAGCGATTGCTGGCACAAAGCGTCACCTTTCTGTCAGTTATATTTTGTTATTTCTCATCAGAGCATTGTTGACATGTACGTAGCGACATTTATGTGCATGGGTTAAAATCCCGTGCGAGCTTCCCTTGGTGCATCAAGGCTTCTGTGCAAGGTTTCCCTTCAAGCAGCGCAAATGTTAAGAGGAGTTTTCCGTATAATTATTTTTTCGGGTTCATCGAAAGTTGAAGGTTCAGTTTCTTGCACAGTAATAATAAAATTGTTTCAGTCGGAGGAGTTTTTATATATCCTGAACATATTTTAATGATATTGCTTATTCAATGTGGGTTTACGATGTTTCAGTCAGCGATTATGTTCAGCTAATTCTTCCAGTATTTTTCTATAAATATTTATCCGTTTCGGTGCCGTATAAGTCATAGGACTTATTTTTTTCTCGAATTTTACAGATGTTCTAAGCTGCTGTAGACGCATATAGCTGTGCCCTTATATAGTTAGTACACCTCAAATCAGTATTTTCAAGAACATTTAATCATTCAGTTAATCCGTACACTCGTCATCGCAAATTGGCAATTTTTCAATCTGCTCATGATTTTATACGTAAAATTGGCAACTTTTACCTCGAGTAACTTCTGAGGAGTGAGCTGATGAGGTACAGCACTCTAACTTTTCACCACCCCATTGATAAATTTGTAAAACAATGGATAAAATACTTGGGTAGGCCAAATGTAAGGTAATTCTAGACTCTCCGGCGGAAGAGTGAGACTGGTGAGCCCTGCTCGCAGGCACAGCGTGTGAGGCTCCACAGCCCCGCCCAACGGGCCGCGCTGCGGGGCCTGCCTGCCTCAGCGCGTCTCGACCACTCGGCGCTCCTGTGGCGGCCCTAGAGCTACCAGCTGGCCCCGCAGGTTGTCTTCCAACTTTTGTGATCTCGGAATAATTAGCTTTCGCTCATTTTTTTTTAATGGAGAAGGTCGTTGTTCCGCGTATTCACGCCTCGCGCGAGAATTTTCGGTATTATATGACTCTTTATGTTTGCATGTTTCGATGTCTGTGAGACCCTCTCATCGCGGCCACCGTTGAAGTACTGTTTGAGCCTCCAAAGTTTTGAAACATGTATTCGCATTCAAATTAAGAAAAACAACGTGATGATAAATCATCCATCGTCCATTTCAAAAATTCGAGATATGAGGGTATTCTCGAAGTCTTCGCATGTGTGGAGTGCAAGTCTATGTAGGTACAGTTCTCCTGCTTTGTCTGAGCAGCAAAACTAGGCCGATGATGCAAGTTGCAAGAATGATCTTCTCCCATCTTCAAGTTGACTTAAGCGACGCCCTTGCTATTAAGGAGCATATCACCCTATCACCCGTTTAATTTCACTTGGATCAGCACCGACTCAATTATTCGGTCTTTCCACCTTACCCGTGGGCCGTTCCATAGGACAGCGCTTCGAGAAGTGTGTCTCCTTGAACAACTTCTGAGGTCCTGCCTTTGCTGTTCAAGTTTGCAGGCGCAATTAGCTGAGGAAGTGTCAGCGTTTAAAAGAGCAGCTTGCCAATTAAAGGGACCTTCAAGTTAAAGCAGGATAGAAGGTTTTGGCTTGCAGGAGAATGCCTACGTTGATTGCGACCGGTGGGTCTATTTTTCGCGAAGCTGTCACATCGTGAAGAGAGGAATCGTTTCCGGGCCAAAGTTATCGGGATTTTTCAGTTGCCGGTGCCCAGAAATTAAATCGTAACTTCACCTTTGGAAACCCCAGAGGCTTCAAATTACACATCAGAACTTTGCGACATCTGTTCTTCACCATCTATAACTAAAACTTAGGTTCATTGTATAGTTTTTGTAGTGAAAATGCATCTCTGCTTAAAAAGATCATTCATTTTTTCGTAAGTAAGGGGCTAAAAGAAAAGTCGTTCATCATGACAATTTCATTAACGAGGACGAAAGTTTCTTGCTGAACATATGCGAGTACTGTACGGGCTGTAGATTTTCAAAAAGAATTCACAATTGGAACTTGTATATGCTGAGTAAATTGTACAATGTGCGCTGGATTATTGAGTCCTACTAAAGAGGGCATAACGATTTTCGTTTGCTGAAACTTGGTTTATAGTTAGCTGACCAAGGCCGATAATTCGCATGATCACTGCGCTTCCCCGACACAGGGCGAGCTTAGAGGAGTAGCAGAGCGAGCACTGAGTTTACGGTGCGCTGTGCGACGCTTGGTTGGGTCATGGGGGAAGTTGAGCGGGCTTTTCCGCGAGGAGCAGGTCACGCATCGTGCTAAACGATGACGAAAATCATGCCGTATAAACCGAATGGTAACGATTTGCAATGAGCAAAGATTTTCCGCACTTCGTAGTGAAGTTGTGCGCAGCAAAATCCAGCGGCACACCTGCGCAGAATGGTGTGGCTTCGTTCAGTTATATGCTCCGACCAAAAATCCGAAGGCCCAACCTCGTGTCTCAATCAGTCCCAAGATGAACTGACTATACTTCGTGAGAGTAGAGGTAGGCTAAGGTATAGTTATCTCACTATCGAATCTTCTGAAGAAGTTGAGCAGTATTGCGGAGAAATAAATAGATGCTGGCATAGTTTTTGTGATAATGAAGCCTGCTTCTCCCCAGCATAATGCGAAAGGGTTTTTTTCTTGAGGCATGCTATTAATGAGCTTCACAGATGTCATTTTTTCTCGTATAAATCGATGCTTAAAAACACACAATTTGACTGAATTTATAAGTGAATTTATTTGCAACCCTACAGACGCGTTTCCATATCACCCACATGAAACATGGAGTTAAAATTTAAATCTTAACCCCCCTTAAAATTTAACCCTCCTCGGGAGAAGAGTTTCCCCAGCTTTTCTACGGACGAGCGCGATGTGTGCGAGCGTAGGACAGGTGGCATGAGTGGCAGTGGCAGCGCTTCTGAGATGTGCTCAGGTCCAGCAGATTCAGTCGCACTGGCTCTGAGAAGCTCGTTAGCTGCTCTAATTTTACATTTCTTGAGTTTGGTTTACATTCAATACACTCTTCTCTTTTGCTCGGTAGTGACGTACGTGTTTTGTAAGGGTGAACAAGTGCTCAGACGCAATCGCTCTTGTGCTGTTTTTACTTCCGTCGTACTATGCTATCTCTCATGTAAGTTGGGTTTCAGAGGTCACAGCTCTTTCGACCGAACGGGGCTTTGTTCCTTCATTAATTATTATTAACATCCTTTATTACAACGCCAAACATTTGTCAATGTTTAATTAATTTTCGCCTGGCCTAATTAAGATGGTGAGTGTTATTTATCGAAAATTATTAGCCATTCATCTGTCCATCGAGCTCATTTCCTTCATGAGTGATTATTTACTTTTACCTCCATTAATCCCTGTGTGCATATTTCCCGGTCCCGGCATCACGTCTACCATGCGAACAAAGGCCAAAAAACGGAGTAGAACCTGCACCTTACGTCGCATTATGGCCGAAAACACAGTACGAGATCGACAAAAACGTCGTTATGGCTGCCTTGGATGCCATCGTAAAGCATCGCTCGGTCTGAAAGCATGACATATTTATGATGACCGCATTTACTGGGACTCCTGTGTTAACGGGTCACTTGCTTCTCCTCTGTGGGCTCACTGAGCGTATGCTTTTGATGAATTGCGCATTGATAAGAGTGGAAGTATAATACACGCACTTATGCCTATCCCTCTGTGTGTGTTTGTTTGTAGAATAACGTTGGAATCTGTTGCGTGTATAATTCTGAATCTGTGTATGGGTAGCGTCTTCCTGATGATTCACATTTTTTCTCGGAAAATTATGTGGTAATTTTAGAAAAAATCATGGTTTTGCAATAGAGTTTTCATTCCATTTTCGAAAACTTGCTTCTGAATTTTATGCTTCATTTACATACATTTAGCAGCAAAACGATTCATTCACTCACAATATTGAAAGTTTAATCATACGTACATTGTTTTCCGAATTTAATGCTCACATGATGTCTAGCTCTTCATCTAATTAGGTTGTTAAAAATTAACATCATACATACTTTTTTCTTGAAATTTTTGTAACTTGAACAAACTCATGAGAATTATTCAAATGATAAATGAACTATTTCTACAGTTCGGAAATTGAAATATGATCACAATAGTAGTCATTAGCGCAGATTTTCATCCATATAACTTCCAACAATTGCTAACTGTAGTTTTCGATCTGATTTGAACAAAGTTCTTCTACGATGTTGTTCCATGTTGCAAAGGTTACGCATTTTAATTCCGGAAGGTTTTCTGATTCCAAACTTGTACTCGAACTTTCAATTTTCGCCTTCGATTTTATTTAGGATTTCTTCATCCATGACTCACCGAAAGCTACTGCGGAACTGCAAATTTGTTTTCATGAAGCCGTACAACCACTGATGTAGATTTGTGCATGGGATCATTATAGCGCTTGAACGAAAATTGCTCACAATTATGTTTGAAGCCGCTTGTGTGCGTTGCCACTATGTTATCACGATAATTTATACTGGTGAAGGTAAATCACTCGGTGTTTTATAATTTTGATAATTATTAATAATCCCTGCACACATGTTGGTGTGTTTACGTATCATAGTGATAATGTTATTTTAATTTTACTCTAACTACTGTTCTTAGCATTTGTTGCTTCTAATGCAATAATATTAACCACTCGTATTATTCAACTACGAATTGTTAATGTTTATAATTGTCATTTTCAATGTTATCGATTGTAATTCGCACGGACCAGCTACCTTACAGAAAATATTTCATTAGTTATGCTATTTTGGCTCACTTCTATGATTCAAAATAAATATTCATCAGGTACATACGCACCCAAAGGTCCAAAACGTGTAAATATTATTTTCCTAATTACTACTGTTTAGCAAACTAACTGGACAAAAATTTCAAATTTTTGATTTTCGACGCATTTTGAAATTTTACTCTTCACTCAATTTTCAAACTTAGGAGTTTTCGGGAAAATCTCATGCTCGCGAATTTTCCCCGCGCTCCAGTCGCAAACTGGGACTTTTACGACGGAACGCTATAAGACGAGTAATTTAAGGCGGATCAGGGACTAGATTTAAGGGTCAGGTTACAGGGTAAGGGTCTCGGGGAAGCCCTTAAGGGCTCTGCTATTCGACCGTTCACAGTTACTTTCAAAAAGTTTCCAAAACCTCGTGTTCTATATTTCAAATTTTCTGGGTCAATCGTTGTTCATGTGATAGTTTCAAAAAATTTGGAACATTTCAGATGAGATAAGCGCATAAATGGTCCCAGTTGAGTTTGTGTTTGACAAGAACAATGGAAGTGTCAAGCCTTGAATTCCAATTTCTGACGGAAGTATAGGATTATTGTTTTCTCGCTCTAAATGTGACTGTATTCTACGTTTACTTCTTTAAGTACTGCAATGCTTTCACGTTCTCTATTACATTGGTGCAAGCGTAAAAAAGCATTAACATCATTGAAGCAATCCTCTTTTTATAATTTCTGAGAATTGACTAGACAGTACGTTGACCATCAGAGCATTAACTTTTTTTGAGGAATCTCACTAGTTTCATTTAACGCATTTGGTCGTATGGTTTTCGTAGTCAAATACGTAATTTACCAACAGCAATGCAGTTTTAAGTTTAAATTTGTATGTAAAACTACAAATTAATTTGCAAGCGAGTTGAAGTGAGTCCTTAAGACAATGGACGGATCTACCATCGCTGCGTCTGAGTCTACTAAGGTTGAATCTACCGCTTCTATGTTAGGAGTTTTAGTCTACTTTCTCTGAATCTAAAGTCATATACTGTTCTGTATCCTACTGCTTCACCGTAGTGTTCTCTCCCCTTGAAGTTCACCTTCTGAAAATTGGCCACACGGAAATTCGTAGCGTGAAAGTGTCGCACCTCGAAGTTTGTCCCTTGGAAGTTCGCCAACTAGACGCTCACCGTCTTGAAGTTCACCACCTGTTAGTTCACCGCCTGAAACTTCATCATCATGAAGTGCACCACCTGGTAGTTCAAAGCCTCAAACTTCACCGTCTTGAAGTGCACCACCTGGCAGTTCACCGCCTGAAACTTCATCATTTTGAAGTGCACCACCCGTTAGTTCACCACCACGAGTAGATCATCTTGGAGCTCACCACGAGCGGCAACCTTTTGCACCGTCTCCTGCAATGATCAAGTCCACCACATCCCAGCGGCGAGAGCACGGGCGCTTGGACACCAAGCTCATCTACCACCGCGCAGTTGTTCCCTAGCCTCCCGCCCCTAATTTTAGCCCATTTGACTGGCTCTGTTCCACCTCGAAATAATTCCTCAGAATTCAAGATAATTTCTCAGAATTCGGGACTTATGTTTAATCTAGCCGGCGCTTGAGCGGCTCCAATTCTGCATAATAATGCAGAGAGCTGCTCGTATCATCACAGCTCATTGGAGCCCTTCTGATGGGCTCCATCGACTGCCGCGTTTGAAGCCTGCCGACCAATTTGAACGCCGCTGCTTGCAGCGGTGAGCGCCGTTATTTGCCCGGCGACTAGAAGAATATTGCTCCTGCCTTAGTGGATAACGTCGGGTGGGCGCCAATTTGAGAATTGTGTTTGTTCCAGTAGCTGTGAATGAAAATATTTGCCTGGCGGCTGCAACTTCAACTTAAGCGGCATTTTGCGGCCATGAATATTTTATTTTATTGACTCTTCGAAGCATGTGTGCTGTAATATGCTATATTATTTTAATATCAACTCAAAAAGAAATGAACTCAATAGGGAAAATATTACAATCTTGGCAATTTAAGAAATATTTTTATTGCTTGTTAAGTAGAAGTAGTTATTGATATATCATCGTAACTTTGATTTAGCTGACAAAGTTAGTTAAGAAATTTTTAAATACATACTCGTAAAGATATTTCTTGCCTCAAGCAACAGCACCGATCTAATTACAATCTTCAGATAGGCACGTCGTAATATGAAAGAAAAAGACCGTGTTTTAGGCTCCTCAAGTAATTCATTCGCGCTGCGTTGAAATCTGTCACTTGACTTCAATTTCACTGCCACTGCTCGTCTGATGTGACCTATAACGTCCCCTGGTGAGCGCTGCGATGTGAGCCGTTCTCCGTTGCATCATGAGGACTATTTACAGCAGTCGCTGCTCTCAGGTAGGTAGGATACTGAGCTTTACAATTGAAAAGAGTGCCAGTGGAGTTTACCCTCGTCAGCATTCATGAGAGATACACGTTTTTCTCAGAATACATGTTTTATTTTCTTGTGTATGTTAACGGTGATTGACACTGGCTTTCACAACGCGAGTGTGGAGC
>VOMN01046693.1:0-25543 GCA_014899125.1 Orchestia grillus | reverse complement strand
GACACACGTGTATGCACACGAGACACACGTGTATGCACACGAGACACGTGTAGGCACACGAGACACGCGTGTATGCGCACGAGACGCATACATGCTCAGCTGTGCGGTGTCCGGCCCCGTGCCGGTGTCGATGCGTCACCTCGGACTTTTTCGCTGAATTTGTTCCATTTCTCCCTTGTTTTTTGTCCTTTGTCCTTGTCCTTGAAGCATTTTTTGTATGCTCACGTTGTCGGTCGTTTTTTTTCCCCTTCAGACTTGACGTCTTCTTATTTTTTCTAGTTGCTCATTTATTGCTCCTTGAGACTTATTCAAGTTAGCAGCTGTAAAGTTTCTTTGTCTTCTCGTCCTTCTTGATTTCTGGTTTAATTTTCGGTTGTTGAAGATTTTATTGTGCGATCTTGTTATTCGAAGCTTTTTCTGAATGCCGCGTCAGATTTTTGTATTTATTTTTGTCCGTGAAGTTTTTATTCCTGAACTTATTTGTCGTCAGATTTTGAAGGTCTTCTCTGCTGTTGAACGTGAGCCTGTTTTCCTGTGCACATTTTCCGATAAATGTTTGCTCCTTGAATTGAAGTTCTTCATCTTTACAGTATTTTTGTGTCTCGGCGCCAGTCTGGGGCCAGAGGATCGTTTGCCTGCTCCCTTTCTAGCGACCGAAGCCTGGTGCGTTTTTTTCTTTGCGTCTTGAGTGTAATTTTAACTGCAGGGGAACTGCAGAGCGAACTAACACTTCTGAACATACGTTCTGCTAAAGGATTGAAAGATTGTGAGTAAAACCGGCTCATCTTTTGCGTCAGTAAGCACTTCTGTACTGTGTTTTATCACCCAACAATTTACGCAGCTAACAAATTGCTTAAATTATTCTTCAGATCTCAAGTTAAAAACAGCGATTCCTGACAAGCTTTAGCAGCGTAATAAACTCGCATGCACGATCTGGAACATACTGGTTTTCAAGGTGCGTCCTGTAATCATAGAATAATGACTGCTGTTAGTAAATTTGTGTTTGTTAATCATTTAGAGGCCATTCGAACGCTGCATTGTCTTTGTACGCCGTCAATTTCTGAAAGTTGACACGGTAGAAAATATTATGCGCCTTGATAAGTTCCAGTGGCGTTTGTTATTAGAAATGTGAGAACAGAGAAACGCGGCAGTTGAATTTTATTTCTTGAGACTTTTTTCTCTTCAGATAATTATTTAGAATTGCTGCTGAAAACCTTGCTGGAAGCGCATACTTAAGACGTTACAGTACTTTTAAGCATGCGTTGAGATTGAACGACAATAATTATTCTCTGTAAGCCATATTTATTGTCAGATTTTATCAGTAGCGAGTTTGTCTGGTTTTTAAATGAGTAAAAAGTTGTGTATAGATTACACTGAAAACTGTTGCACGTCTTTTGCTCACTGTATTGAATAATAATATCTTAATGCTAAATGCTGGTATTTATTTTTTTAATGTGGCTGTACGCCGCCAGTATCCTCGTTAGATTTCATTTCCCCTTTAATCGAAGATGATGTATACGGTGATATTGTCCGTCTTCGTCAGTGGTTCTCATGAGTCTGATTTTCATGTCGCTGCGGACTCGTAAACGCTTATATTAAGCCTACAGCCACCGAAATATTTTTGCAATAGAACTGCGTTTAGCTTCGTATGAAAAAAAAACTGCAGCTAAATGTTTCTAGCTGGCCCTTCTAAGATGAATCTGTTGTGGGTAAGGGGTCGTGACATTTCTTCTTTACAATCAAATGGCGGAGTGTCTTAATTCGAATTTCGTGATATCAGGACCACTCTAGCCTGCATGTTGGTTTTACGTTTCAATGATTCCGCGTTTTCTCTATTCTATCTAATGCATCGAACTCCGTCGTTGCAACTTCTTTAAATTTGTTCACTGTTAAAACTTGTGTTGTATAGCTACTACATGAAAATTAACTGAAAGACGAATTGAAAGATTCAGGAGAGTGCATATTTTTTGTTTCTTATGATGATAAATTTGTCCCATTTTTTATATTCGTTGCTCAAGTACAACTAAACTAAATTCTCCCAACTTACTATGCATATTTTTTCAATCCGTGTTCTGTTATTCCTACATAACACGAAACGGAGATGTATATCATTGCTTTAGAGACGTGGTGTCAAATTTGAAACTTACTTCATTTTTTGATTTGAAATGTAGGGTGTGTCCTGGAGTATCTAAATCCGAGTCTTCCCCAGTTACCACATCTGAGTAAATATTGAAATTAGAGGCCTATGTTCACGTTCAAAACGTCGTGGTGAGTCATTGTATGTCTCCGGAAACTCCAAATTTCTTAACGCAAAATTTTTTTAAACCGTAGTTTCTTTTTTTTCCGAAATAGGGAAGTACGAAGTTTATGTCTGAAATTCCTTAGATTCAATCGAGAGTTCGAACTGGGCCCCACTGATCTCGGATGATGTAAAACTCTACTCCCAGCCCAGCAGTTCCTGTTGTACAAAAGCTCCAGCCAAACGGTAGTCGCACCCCTGTAGACGCGTCGCGCACCAGCGCAACCGGCACACTCCCTCGTGCGGCTGCAATTAAGATCTTTCCAGGTAGAAATGATAATTGTCCCGTTGTCTCGCTAGCACGCCCGGCAACCCTCTTTATCATCTTAGCGCTGGATTGCTTCTTAGTGCGTAGTAGGACGCCGGTGCTTTGATTCTTTTTCTTGTGTGTGGCGCATTGTTCTAGGCTTACGAATGCGTCATACGTAGCAACTGGCGAAGTCTGTCTTTGTCGATGCACGCGAGAACACCGGAACTATAGTGACAGTCCTGAATGGAGCAACTTGTCGGTGGTGTTAGTTCTGCCTTCTGCAGCCTCGATAGAGTGTAATGAAATCTAAACGCATTCCTGCATGGTTACGAATGACACGGAATTCGACTGTGTTAATACTTTGTATTACAAATAGGTATCAGGATGTATATTACTGCATGCATCGTTAGTATTTTAATGACTACCTTAATAGGTTCCTATTACACGCCTGAGGTTTGATGCTCTTTAGTTTTTGTAACGTTCGAAGCTCTTGAAATTTTAAAGAAGTTTACCATTATTTTTTACTCAGCGTACCTAATGTCCTCAGTTTAAAGCAAGGAACGACCTTGTGATGAATGTTAGTGTTAACACTAATGAAAATTAAACTTATTCTTTGGTGACTTGAAAACATTGATGAAACCAATCACAAAATAAACGCACTTTCAAGTGGAAAAATGTTTTTTCAGGCTTCGGTTAACTTTGTTGACATATGACCAAAGAGCATAATGGGGCTTACACATACCAATGAATATAAATACGTATTATTGTAAAATTGTGTGTAATGAAAATGGTACTCGTCTTTGAATTAACCTCCGCACATGTATTAACTGAATCTTCATATTTCATTTTGAATGTGCAAACAAAAAAATGCACTATCTAAATTTTTTTACGACATTGAGCATAGACTCAGCATATCTTTCTTTCAGCTTTTATTGGAAGAGAAAACACCGGCACCCACCACACACGACGGACGGCACCTGTTCAGGCCGGCGAACTCGTTCTCTCGTGCAGGATGAACCTCATTGTGACGTCTGGTCCCAAATAGCTACAGAGACGGCCGTTCAGTGACGTATTTATTACGAGTTTCATGTATCCGCCTCATGACACTTCCCACGTCATGTTCTCCGCCTCTTCTGCTGCGGCAAGCCAGCACTTAGTGACTTAGTTTGTCATTTCGTCTATTGGGTGAGGTCATCATTTGTAACTTGGCTCGCCACATCTGTATTGGGTGAGGTCATCATTTGTAACTTGGCTCGCCACTTCTGTATTGGGTGAGGTCATCATTTATAACTTGGCTCGCCACATTTGTATTGGGTGAGGTCATCATTTGTAACTTGGCTCGCCACATCTGTATTTTGTGAGAACATCATTTTCAACCTTATTCGGTGCCTCGTCTGTTGTTTGAAAGTCACCATTTGGATTTTGTACGTAATATCAGCCATAAAATAACGATTTAACTCTCCAGATCTCCACATTATATTTCGTTTGTTGAGAGCTTCAGTTTTTTCCTATTAATTTTTCAACATATGCAAGTTCGAATGATAAGACGCCAATTTCATGGCTGTGGGTTACAATAAAATATATTTATTTATATTCATTGAATTTATGAGCGCTTTGTGGAGTTGGGGCACAATGACTTTCCCCGATAATGTTTTAGGACTTTCCTTTGATTTAACGGCACCGAAGATGAACTAATACCAGACTCACGACTTACTCAGATAGTCCTTTAGAATGAATATATCCGGCACAAATACTATCAAATATCATCAACTCTGGCCCAAATGATGATCCAAAACCATGATTATGTTATTGCTAATTCTACGAATGCTAAATTAATGTTAAACTTAACATTAGAAGCGCGGCAAAGCTGATACTATCCAATACCGATGCTTGAACCCTCATCAATAGTACTGGATATCACCCTCACGCGTTAATCAAAAAATAAAAAACAATGGTCTATCCCGAGTGCGTCGCACCAGCGCATGTTTTTGTCACATCCAGAAGGTTGGACGACGTCTCATTCCACCACGCCGCGGTTCATCTTCAATTGCACATTTTATGCCGGCAGCGCCGTTGCCTCGTCTTCGAATACGGTCGCCGGGCGATATTTACCTTCGAGTTGTCATCTCAATTACACGGCTCTGTTGTCTGAGGTGTCTCCCTTGATTTGGTCCTGTAGCGACCATCAACCTCATTTTTTCAAGACTGGTATTCTCTCACCGTTTCTTGTTGGGGTTTGTTCCGTTGAGTTGTGGTGTAGTATTTCACTCTTTTTCGACTGAGTATGCCAATATTTATTTTCCTTTTGTAGATTAATCTTACGTTAGTTTGCACTGTCCCTCAAGTGAGCGTGATGACATTTACACGCGCGTTGGTATACACATAAAGGTAGATTTATGTGCTGTCTTTCGCTTGCCGAGTTAAATTACAATGGAAGTTTTACGACCTCCGCGCTTGAAAACTTGCAGTTTTATGGTATAAATGCAACGCCACTGGCATGGGAATAGTGCCCCCAGAAAGTTGCGCACAATTTTTCTTGCATGCATGTGAAGGTAGGTGATTAATCATTTTATAACCGCGCCTACTACATGTACAGTTTAATAACTGTTGCATCGCCAGCTTCTTTGGTGAACGTTCGCATCATACTTTCACACTTCCGGACTGCTTCTTTTATACCAAGCTCTGCAGCCAAGGTCGATTGCCGTCTTTTTCTTTTTCACCCTGCACACCAAGGACTTGTGCTGGGAATAGTTCTTGGCTTGACCGTCGGCAGGAAGTAGTTAAGCGCAATAGGCGATGATCGTTTAGGCCGCCTGCAGTGGTAAGAAAAATTGTGTTCTCCCGGCCTTATAACGGAAATGGACAACGGCAGTTATGCGGCGGTGTCGTCCATGCATCTCGCGGTGCTCCACTTCAGTGAATGCAGCCGTGATATAGCAAAGTTGGATGTATTTGATATTTTAGGTCTTGATATTTAGGGTTGCGGTTTGTCACAGTCAACTAAATTAACTCCTCAAGTATGATAAGTGTAGCCTTTGCGTAGTCGTCTTATATTTACTTTCATACGTTCAAACTTCCTTGGAGAGCTATTCATTAAATTTTATTGGAAGTGTAATTCCTCCGTTAGATTTACATGCAATGGGGTACGATATTTGCTTTTCGTGTTTGTTAAATGCCTTTTACGTACACGGCTCGAGAGTGGAACAAGTAGTATTACGAATTATAACTTGTTTATTAAAATACGCTGAAATGATTGTGCTTTCTCAATTAAATTACAACAAGTTATATACAAGAATTAATATGCGGTGAAATAACTGTTTTCCTAATTTCAATGTGTTGTTGTTAAGCTCCTTGGCTACTACATGAATAATGGGAAAAATTGTGAATTGCAAATCATTACGTCAATCAATTTATAACAGTACGTGGTGCAGACGTTTTGGCTAAGATGAGCTTGGATGCACTCGCTTTTATTAGAGTACGGCACTTCTCCAATTCATATTCGTGGTAATTCCCTATAGTCGACAGGCGTAAATTCTTCCTCGTTTCCTAGCCTGCCTCCAAGACATCGAGTGTTGCGTCAGCAAACCTCTGCAATTTTTGATCTCGGCTCATTGAGCGTGTGCCGTGCATTTAATTCTATATGTAGTCATTAGGTGACTCATCTTACTGTTGATCTTGCATATCAGACTTCGAAGTACCGTTGACCCTCGCATCAACGGACTGAAGGGGGGCAGTAACACTCTCATCAACGAAATAAGACAGATTCAATAAAACAGTATCTACAGGCTACATCGCAAATAATTTGAAGCACTTACCTGCCCAAAAGAGAGATTTAACTGTAATTTTTAGAATCGCACCCTGAGGTCTACCAAGTTGGGGATACTCAAGTACCGCAATTGTTCTGAGCTCCGTTGGAACGAGGTCCGTTAATGCGAGCGTCAACTGTGCGTGCATCTGCTAGCGTGTCTTGACGGTTCTCAGAATTAAAATGCTCTGAATGAATCAAACCGTTGAACTTTATAAAATGGGTGACCTGTAACGACTTGAGCTAACGTTTGCCATGATAATTAAAGCTAACGATAGTATTCAAACTAGCGATACCGTATTAAATTGACGTAATAATTTTTTGTCATACCGTCAGCTCCCTTTTCTACCCTATGCACCGAATTCGGCACGCTCAATATAATTGCTTCCACATGTACTGTGGGTTGTTTAAACAAAATTGCAACTTCTGAATTGGAAGACTTTCCTATTCGTTTTTGTTTGATTTACACTCAATTTAGCATTAGCGAATACAGTGAAAATATTTATCGTATAAAAAATATTAGCCAACAGGAAATTTTTTAAGGCAGTACCAGGTCAAGATTTCTTACTCCCGTAGGTTGTGCAGCACATGTGAGTGAATCGATTAATTGCGGGGGGGCAATAACGGGAAGGTCGCAGCGCGCCTCCACGAGACAACTAAGCACTTCTCATTCAAATATTGAAGTCGCGTCCGTTGTCATGAGCTCTAGAAAACCTTGACCTTTATGTTGCGAAGGACGTGCGTCGCTAGCTGCATTTCAAACATTCCGTGAACTGCAACCCTCGCCGCCGCCGGCTAGTGGCTACCTCAGTGCCATTCTCCGTGTACGTGTGTGTGGAGGGGCTGGTGTGTACAGTACGTATGGGGCTGGATATAAGGTACTTGAAATGACCCTATCAATTGTGCACCCGGACGAGTCAATTTCTTCCTCAATGGTACATGAAAGTTAAGAAAACGCGCATTTTCTCTGTCCATACTCAATCAATGGAGTGTATGTGCTGAGCATGGAGGTGTGACAGGCGAAAATCGCATCTCTAACACAAGGGTCATTTCGTGGACCTGGGGACTTCGATGGGTGGGACTTCGGGGGTAAGGGAGACTTCGGACGGAGATAACGACGTAACCTCACACCCACACCATGCCTTTGCGTTTGCATATCATTACTCCTTATTTTACCTTGATATGCCCAGACTGCGCTTACAAAGGTCGTGGTTTTGAGGTTGTGGATACTACTTACAAAGGTTTGAGATTCAGTCATGCATTTCAGTTAACGTGGCCAAGGAAGGTAAAATCTCAACATTGAGGTCTGCTGTAGTTTTCGGTTTTGCGATGCGTAGTCGAGACGAAGACGCCTAGTATTTCTGATGAGCAACCAGCGTTTCCTACCACCGTCAACTGCTCATGAAGTTGACGGCAGCGCGTGAGAACATACGGCTAGTTGGTGTGCGTAGAACTGCGTTCTGGGAGGCTTTCCTCAATCGCGCCTGAACTGCTCTGCCTGTAATGGTCGCTCCAAATAAAATGGGATTCACCCCGTCCATTGGTAACAAAAAGTATTAATAGTTCAAAAGTGCATTTGATAACTACAGTGCAATTTGCTATAGCTAAATGCTACGTGCATTTGTTATGTGCAATACACAACGTGTTTATTAATGAAATAAGCACACACGTGTAACACATTTTATCTCGGAGGATTTTGGGGTATCCTCATGCCTTCATTTGCGCTGTTCTCTCAAGCCTGTGCCTTCCAGATGGTGCAACCTTTTTGAGGTCTGTGTGAGGCCATATTCGTCTGAATTCTAGGTGTGCACAATTTTATTGCATGATTGTGTAATGGATCTGTTAAGTAAAATAATTATATTTTGCTCATTTCGAGCTACATTATGTATGGTTTTCATGCATTTTAACTCGAATCTGTGAAGCAGTCATATCTCTTGCGACACATGTACAGCATTACTTTGTGCTATTGTGCGTCATGTATAGGACGAATCGCTTTAACATCGTCCTGGTAATTTCTTCAATTGAAGACGTTCAGGACTCTCTGCCTAATAAGAACATATTAACCTCGTAACACTCAAGCCTCGTTATTCGTATGCCTTTGCTTTCGTATCATTCGGTATTCGTCCGCATTTTCCACCGAAATTTTGTGACGAGAATTCTAATGAAGAATTCTTTGCACAAAGTTGAATCCGTTATCGTTTCTTGAGCTCTCGTCAACCTATTTTTCATGAAACACGATTTATAAATCACGAGGTTGTGCTGCGTTGAGAAGCTCAGTTTTGGGCCCCCGATTGAGGTGGTGCGGGCGACAGGCCCACATCAGCTGTGCGGCTCGAGGCGGGCCGGTCCTGGGAGGTGCAGTGACCTCAGCTTCGACTCGCCTTCCATGACGGTTCCCTGTTCAATGGAAAGACTCCACCTCTATTTGGGTCTCGGTCGTCTCTGACCGTTTGTTCTGGCTCCAGCATCTCAGCAGGTGTGCTCCTGCGGCTACTCCACTTTTTACGTAATGTCCTGCACATTTGCTGATCGTGTTTATTCTCGTAATTGCTCCTCGGTTACTTCTGTGATTCTTGCTTTCTTTACATTTTATAATGCAAGAATAAGTTTTTTAAGGTCGTCAGAGTTACACGACGTCTATATTCTGGTGTCGCCATATTCCGCTGTTCCGTTTCCTGTATCGATCTCTTTTAATTGCCGAACTATGCCTGCCTGTCCCAGCTACCGCGCTCATCATTTCCGCGCGATGACGAAGGCCAACTGCGCACTTCAAGCGAACGTATTTGATCTAATTGAATTTTTTCTATCTTCGGCACGAAGTTTCTGCTTCACTTCCTCACCTGCAAACTGCGTTCTTAACGGAGATATGATCTGTTGAAATTGGCGTCAATTTTCCGTGTCCGCAGCACCGCTTACGTGTCCGTTTGAAAATGGTAACATTAGTATTTCAATAGTCCAAAAGCTGTTTGGAGCTGTGTTGTCATTGTTCAGTCAGTTTCAATAGGACCTCTGAGACGTCTGAGGCTCTTTTCGTTATTATAAACTTCTGTTTGTGTGTGCTCTAGATTGCGTTCATGAAAAAATAACGGTTTGGTTCATGTACAACCTCGTCAAATTTTTAATTGTTATACCTTGTGAATGATAAGAGTCTGGCTCAACAATTTTTCTACAGTATCTGACGTACAAGTCCCCGCGTTTCATTCGCAAATTTCAAGGGAGAATGACTGGCAGTAAATCTGGCACAAAAGCATCGTAAATTTATTGCATTTTTAGTGTCATCGTGTAGTTGTTTCCTCCGCTTGAAAGAATTTTCACTAAAGATTTTTGCTGCAGTCTCAAGCGACCTCATTTCACGGTGCTGATTTCTTTTTCTGTCCCTGAAACCGGCGCGAAAACTTGGCAGGCAAGACTGGTTTTAGGCTCCTGGAGTCGGCGTTGGGAACCTGGTGGAAAAATGCATCACCACTGGAAGTTCGAGTGGATTCCCTTGAGTAAAATATAGGCTCCGAGGTGTCGAAGTTTGAATGCCTTAATGAACGTAGAGTTCGGTGTAAAAAAATCAGTGACGTCTAGAGTTGGCAGCTTCTGTGGACCCGCTGCGCCTTGTGCTCTGGCTACGAAACTTTATTTATTCAGGCTCAGTTCCTGCACTGCGGCGGTGAGGTTGTCTGGGCGTACTTGGGTGTGTGCTTAATTAATGGCAGCGCATCGACTGCTGCCTTACGGATTCAATTATACAGCAAACTCAATTAAGAGAAGTGGCCTATGGGGAAGATAAAGTTTTGTCCCTCTTGTTTTGGCTGACATAAGTGGATGGCTGTTCCTGTCGAAGCAGGCGGCTGTCCTTTAATTTCTGGCATCGTCTGAACCTCATGTGGACTATCTACTATGGTACTGAATTCCTCGTATCAGATCATTTTAAAATTTTGGGAAAACTTTACACTCTTTAGATGTCCATTCTTTCGGTTTTGATTACTCATGAAACTGTGAAAACTTTTGCTTCTAAGTGTGAAGTAGTTATTGCCAATAAAAGCGTATATCACGTATTTAATTTATATCACAGAATACATATCTTAAACCGTGTCAGAATACATGTCTTCAACGGGGGGATAAATCCACTGAGCGTAGGGCAATTACCGTTTTCCAATCACGAAGTTCCGCTCATTACGTAAGCACTACCCCTTTTCCTAAGAACTTCTACGAGCGACGTAGCGAAGATTCTTTTTATAGATAGCCTCGATCAAGTTCCGTTCAAAAACATTTCCGGCCTCGCTGTTGCAAGATCCATTCATAACGAACGCAATCGTCCTTACGGACCCCGATACTAAACGACCTTACGGCACTTCTTTACGTTCTTCATCTTGCTGTGGACGATGCTTCCGTTATGACGTGTTTCTCGTCTCATGGCTGGGGGAAGCTTTGCAACACTGCCTAAATGTGGCCTCTATGGCTAACACAAACGCCGTTGTACTTGAGATTGACCTTACGGGACTATTTTATTTTCAATGTTCTGCTCCGTATCTCAAATTTGTTCAGAAGCATTTCCGCTCCTGCCGCTGAGAGATGCACTCCGTAACGAGCATTTCCGCCCTTACGGTCCCGCCTATTGTTGTTGGCAAGGCCTGGCAAGACAATCGTCAACATGGCGAGTTGTCTCGCCGTGTCACATCGTTTCCGCAAAGAACATCGTCCTACTGCCGACCTCGACGGGGGTAGCGTGGCTGAACGAGGAGTTCGTGCCCGAGTGAGGCTTGGCCAGGTTTGTTTGTGCAATTGCGCGCCCATGCTTGTTTCAATCTGGGTGTTGAGAATGGTTCTGTTGGGGCTGAAACGCTTGATTCAGTAATAAGTGGGCTGGTTACTCGAGGGTAAATAAATTGTAGAGTGTTGACGGATTCAGTTAATTAACGATCGGAGGGCTCACCTGAGCGGTGAATTTCATGCCGTGAATATAGTCGTCTTCTTTTAAAGGAATTAAAGTGTGGCTCACTGCTTCATTTAGTAACGTGTTCTTGAACAAGGTGCGTTTCTAGGAACACTGGTGTATGTTCAGTTTAACGATTTAGAAGGCTATATTTTCGTTTTACATCTTCCTGCTTCTTCTTGCTGAGCTATTGTCGTTTTGATCACGTGACGGACTCCAACGGTGTTTGGTTCCTGCCTTTTTGTGCGCCTTTTTCCGCTTTTTGAAGTTTTCATTACGTGCAAGGCTTCCCAGCGAGTTAATGCAGAAAGTTAAACGTACTCAAAATTTAGGTTATGCAACCTTGAACGACCACAGCATGGATCACAGGAAAATCTTTCTAATCAGTATCTGTTACCTGTAAATCGTCTAAGCTTATTGATGGCATTTTAGAGTATCCACGAGTTATTCATGTTTCGCTCGATTTCAATATGTACTAAATACCATACATTGTTCCTGTCGGATTAAATGTCATGTTAGGAGTAGGATAACAAAATTTCTCTAACATATATGGAGATAGGATGAATGGAACTTCAGGATACTGTCGTGAACTTGAACCTGTCGAAGTCGGAGATTTAACTGATATTCATTTATTTGATACAGATTTCAAAAGGATTCTTATTCTTATTAGTTTGATACGAGTGTAGGAAACAATTAGAAGGATTACGTCCAGTATCTACCGAGTACCTTACGGTTGTCTCGCTGATTTTCTCGCACCAGAATACGTTTACTATTCCTATTTAAAGCTGATGAAGTTTTGGTGCAAGGACACTAATTGCATGATTGGTAAGCCTTGACATTTTGCTGGTGGATGTGAAGGATAGCTCATCATGGAAAAGGTCGTTCATAGCGAGCAGCTGCCCTGACTCTGCCCTCCTTGCATCCCAGTGGACTGTTGCCTCCGCGTCCCACCCTCAAACCTGCTGCTGACGAGGGGACAATATGTCTAGTGGAAGGCCGTAGATGTTACAGAGAGGGTTAATGTAATATTTTCATTGGAAACAATCTACATTGACTTCAGTTCGTATATGGACAGAGGTGTTTGTGGTGTTGTGTGCATTAGGCTATACGGGATAGGGAAATTCCAGGGTAACTGCGATTTGTCAAGCACCACCAAGAAAAGCTATTGCTGCAATATTGTGCTTCAGTGGACTCCTAGTACAGATTAAATTTATCTGGATATGTCCTTCCTCACCAGGAGTAGACGGCATAGAGGAGGGCTGGAGCGAAGGTCAGCAAGGATAGGTTGTACAGAAGGTCATCCAGGGGGGCGACGGAGACCAGCCCGCAGTAGCAGCCTTGACTGCCACCCAACCGAGACGCTGACGCAGATAAATGAGTCTCCTTTTAGATAAGTGCGTCGCTGTTTATGGTGACACGTCTCTATCGATGTAAATTATTCGCTCAATGCGAATTTTGTCGATTTAAATGCGTCGCAGTCGATAAAAATTGTTGGCTAAGATGCGAACTGTGTTGAAGCGTTAGATACGTTTTGTTGCGATAGATGCGTCGTGGGGTGCGAATCACTTGAGATGCGCTTCGTTTAAATATGTGCGAATTTTGCCTTCAATGCCCTGATTGCGTCTTCGTCGTGGTAAATGCGTCTAATTGTTGTGGTGCGACATCAGTATGGTGAACACAACTAGTTCTAAGAGCGAACGTGTGTCGTACCCAGAGTGCATACGAGTATTCGTTTAATATCTTGATTGCCTTATGTTATTAGGGATAAAAGAAGCTCGAGAATTTTTTGGCTTCCATTGTGAAGTGTTGGGTGTGTCTAATGAAACTAATCAGTGATATCGACTCTGATGCTCTTTCCAGTCAAATTTATAGGTTTTTGTCTGTGAACTGTTTGTCTTTTTTCCTGAAGTTTTTACTCGGGTGTTATTTATGCATTGTAAGACTTCCTGCTAGGTTTTTTTTTTATCAACTCTTTTGAGATTACGCACTTCTGTAAAGTTCTTCTATAACACGTTGAACAAAGCTGGTTCAGTTTTCCATAAAAATAATCTAAATTTAACTACCGAGTGCAAATTTTTTTTTGTCCCACATTTACACAGTGTTTCTTAGCAAGATATGCTCCGGATCTCCACTGGAAAAAAATTGTTGAATTTTTTTCTGCTGAAACTGAGTCATCGATTCGTTTTGCAAAAATTTCCTAGTATCATCGTTACGCAGTACTTGTGTTTGTTCTTGGTCTTTTTCCGTCTGGCTTGCTAACGGTTTCGAAATCTCGGTGTTGTCAAACTCATTTTATACATTTGACGCGTGACAATATCAGAACTATCCTCGCTCGAAGACATAAGTTATCCTGCTCTGGCAGCATGTATGTATTATGTTTTGGTAAAATATACGTCAAAGTACGTTGGTGCAAATCCTATTCCTTCATGCCCTCCCAAAATATTTTCAAGTTTCTGCTGTGGTAACTCCCTTCAAATTTGCTGTTCAATTTCTTGATGTGAATTTCCCTATCTACCTCGCCCTGTATTTTTCTTATCTAACTCGCCCTTCAATTTCTTTATCTACCTCGCTCTTCGATTTCCTGATCTACCTTGCTCTATAATTTCCTTATCTACCTTGTCCTTGAATTTTCTTTTCTAACCTTCCCTTTATATTCTTTATCTACCCTGCCGTACAATTTGCTTATCTGTCCCATCAGTTTTTCTACCTATCTTGCCCTTTCATTTCCATTAGGATCTCGACTTAATTCCTCTACCATCCAACCCGTACAATTTTCTTTCATCCCTCTTGAAGACTACCTAATATCCTGCTGTCGTGTATTTCTCCTCTATCTTTCTCTCCTTGACAAATTTCTCTCGCTATTTCGCCTTATTAATTTCCTCCTCATGAGCCACCCTTGACAAATTCCTCCTCGAAGTGATCTTGTCCTGACGAGCTGCTTGTGCGACGGAGCTCATAATTACAGGATGCGTCGCACAACCCCCACCCCTTCCTTTCCTCCCCCTTCCCCTCCCGCACAATTGGCGGCCGCAAAAACTCGACGCCTTTTCCGTGAGCTTTGCGGACGGGAAGTCCACACTGGACGTCACCCTTCTACCTCATCTCGGAGCCCCTCAGAAATGGCATGGAATTACCCATCGTTAGTTCTTTGCTCAGTACCACTTAACGCTCTCAAGTTTGTCGACTGACAGCTCATTTCTAATTGAGAGGAATCTGGTGGGAGGGATAAAATTTACGGCCTGTCAGGCGTTACATTCGTTTGAAAAATCGAGGTTAACTACAGTAGTTGCCTGTGAAAATTGAGGGCAAAAATCGATGTGCTCTAAATTAAAAATCGACGCATGCAATTAAATTTTGCTATATTTTTTCAGTATGACTTGATCTCAAAAGATGTAATGAATATCTAGGGAAGTTTCATGCAGAAATTGCAACGAAGTTCTGTGTATTTGACTATCGTTTTAAAGAATATTTTTCACGTCTACGAGTCTGTTAAATTTAGAATCTAACAATAAGGCTAAACAAAAACGTCCGTGGATCTACTGTCGCAGCCGTTTTGTCGTGGCGTCGGCCGATGCTAACGACTGAAAACTTTTTTCATTAACCATGCACAGACTTTGCGGTAATCCCGGAATTTAACCGGCCAGAATAACCGTCAGCTCCGGTACCTAATATTGTTTTTTCAGAGCTCAACTTTGACGGCGGTGTTTCATACGAGGTAGCGTGTTGAGGACGCCAAACATTCAAACTTTTGACTGGTATTCAAACGGTTTTACATTTCTGCTTTTTTTTAGGAATTTGTTTTTAATTTTGCGT
The DNA here is from genome assembly GCA_014899125.1 of Orchestia grillus. NCBI lineage: Eukaryota > Metazoa > Arthropoda > Malacostraca > Amphipoda > Talitridae > Orchestia > Orchestia grillus. The sequence continues at coordinate 10,452 of VOMN01046693.1, read as the reverse complement.
ATTTACTTAAAGCCATTTTGCCAATTGTATTATTGTAACCATGATTTTGTGAAGCAAAAAAATTTAGCTTAATTTAAGTTCTAATTAATAGCTGCCTACATTTCTCAAACCAACATATTTGTCTGCCCAAAGTCTCGAATAGTACGTGACTATTTTCGTCCATCGTATGTTCAGTGATGGTGAACGCGCATCAGTTTTTTCCATGAAAAAAAAATCGATGTGCCCTTATTAATTAAGAAACGATCGATGTGCCCATATTCCAGCATTGTGTAAAATTATGGGGAAAACGTGCCCCGATTTCGTGTACGCGGACAAGTTGAAGTTACGAATTCATAGTTTCTTCATTTTCTTCATGGTTTATCCATAATCTGTCAAGTTCAACTTCGTGTCACTCTAATAATGTAAAAAATGTTGCTAGTGTCGAGGTTTGGATTCTCGTAATTTAATTGTAGGACAGTCGACTAAATTGTTTACCTTGAGCTGATGTTACAGTGATATTACCATTAGTGCAATGTGGTACAAACTTGATCATAGCCTTGACACTTGATCTACTGAATCATTATTGCGATATAGATGAATTAGACATAAATTGCGATGTACGTCGTTTATATGTATACTGTTTCATTGTATGTAAATGGTGTATGATTATAAAACACGTTATCACAATGGCTTCAAAATGGATAAAATCATGCAAGTATCCCGTCACTTGCTAATGAATTAGATCACTGCAATAATATTTTTTACTAACGTAAACTTGGTTGGGTGTCCTTCGAGTGCTTGAGATTAGGAGGAAACTGCATTTGTCTGAAGGTGAGAGGGCTTGTTTGGTTCCTCGTTAGCGTAATTAGATGGCACAGGAATTGATAAAGCTATCTGCACAAGATCCTTCTCGTGTTTGATCAGCTCATTGCTGGTCATGCAAGTCATTTCTGTGTAATCATAGTCATTATGCTGCGATGATAGAAATTTCGGATATTAACGTGCATCGTAAATTTTCTGTGCAATTTTTTTATGTCAAGGGATGAATTGGTCTTGATTGATGAGTACGTATTTCTTTGCGATTGCGGTCTGATCATGACGCTCATATATACACAAATAGCTGAGTAGTTCGATCTATCTGTTTATCTCTTGCCTGTTAGTCGCAGGACATGAATAATGCAACTAGACCGAATATATTGAACTGTTCTTCATACGTAAGCATGACTTAGGCCTGTGTGTGATTGACGCGTGGCGATGACGCTTTGCCCAGCGAATATATGTATATTTGCTCAACGTGCAAGTTTCGAAAAGGACGGGCGAATGTACACGGCAATTCGCTGGATGGATGCAATCATTTGTTTGAAAAGGAGTTTAGTAGTTTTAACAATTGTGTCGTCTTTTGTAGAAGAGATTGCTAATGATGCTACGGACGATTTTCTATTGGGTGTATCTTGTGAACCAATATATGGTCTTTAATTTGTTAGAGTGGCTTTCAGATTATATTGTTGCTTTTAGCAAGATATCCCAATTTTGAATGACATGTAACAATTCTAGGTGAAGGACGTTATGATTTTGAGTATGGTCGTATAAAGGTCTGTCGTTTCATTCTACTCGAATTAACGAAGAGTAGTATCTACATTTCTGATGAGGATAACTAAGCTTATTTGGTACCCGTGTTAATCTATTTTTTCTTAGTGATTTGTTAAAGTCCCAATTGTTCTTAATATCACGATTTTTCTACATGGTATTTTTTGATATTGAGGTTTTCCCAGGGAAAAATACCAATTTCATTTTTTCATCGTAAATCACATAAATATGCCGTACGCGTACGAGGGAGATGAGGCTAGTCATGTGAAGTGGGCCCTCAATGTGCTCTCATCTCGCCCACAGGGTTTGTTCACTTGTTTCTCCCAAGTTTGTATCCGTTATTTGAGGAAGGCGAGTTTTTCCAGCGCTGAAGATATGTCATTTTTTCGTGGATTGTACGTCGGGTTTTGGAGCATTTTTTCTGTGTCTGGATCGCGGTCTAGTTTCGTGCTGTATTAACGCTCTTGGTCTATTTTCTCTCCGGCTACATTATTTCGAGCTAATGGACTCGCTCGAGCTCGCGGGATTACATCCCTAGCGTATTTATTAGTAATTTTCTCGGTCTCGTGCGTGGAGGGTGTATTTCTAGCGTATAAATCAAATTGATATTGTATTTTTCAAATACGTACCTTATTCTATGCTCTATGATCCAGGAAAATGAACGTGGTGCAAAACATATAAGGAATTTATGAAGTGTACCGAGTAATACAAACTAAAAATTTTTTAATAGGAAGAATTTTATTGTTACTTTCCATTAATAAGTAGACAATTCGGGTATTTTACTACATATTGGTCGTGCGAAGATCAGCACTTTATTGTATTTTTTCCACAACTATAAATAAACCTAAGTACCAATACTGGTGGAATAATCATGCGCTCGGGAATGCTTAATAGGTATCACCCATCTTTTTCTATGCTTTTCATTCTTTCGAATATTTGTAATTGGGGCACTCAACGAAGGATCCGAGGCAGACTATAAGATTTCCAGGACAGTGTTATGCGCTCTGTGCTTACGCGTGCGGCGAACCATTTAATTTAAGTGTCCAAGTGCATCTCATGGTATATATGTATATCGGAAACACGGTTTAGCGTTACCTTAGCTGTCAGTTTTAATTTGTGGAAAGTACGTGTAAATTCTGTTGGAACAATTTTCCAAATGACAGGTTCAAAATGATCTTCTTAGGATTAACTTAAATAATAACGTAATGCGTTATATATTGAATATTATAAAAATTGAATACTGTATTGAATAATATAAAAAACGTTTTGCAAATTCTTAAGTTCTAACTGTATCTTACACCCAAACCCCGATTTGACGTACCTGCATCCTCGTACGGTTAGCAGCTGTGTTGGGTGAACTGTGATTAATATATTCATGTTCTTCCTTATTATGTTGCATACGGCTCATATAACAGTGGTGTGTGATGGACATGGGTGACGATGTGAACATTTTACAACCCACATGTTTTTGTGAATAACACGCGTTTGCTGCAGAACAAAATAAGACGTCTTGGTACTCTTAGAAAACCATGACGCACGAGTACAAACATCTGCTAGGTTTTGCTGCAGTATTCCCACGCGAAATAAAGGAGTAATCTTTCGTAATACTGCTAGGAACTTAGGTAGTTAACTTATTTCATGGCACACGGAAGCACTACCCGCAATTAAGCGTTCATTCTTGTTTTTAATTAGCTACGAAATGCACTCAGCGTTTATTTTTGGTTCAATTTTGGCCACCGATAATACGGATACAAACCAACTTATGAACTGATCTGTTTACCTTATGGAAGAATAATTATTAGTGTTAACTTCTCATTTTGTTTCAGCTATGGCGTCGGGGCCAGTGTTACTATGGAAGAACAATTATTAGTGTTAACTTCTCATTTTGTTTCAGCTATGGCGTCGTGGCCAGTGTTACTTGGCTTGTGCCTGCTGCTGCTGTGCTCTGCAACGGACGCTCTCGGTGCTCCTCCTGGGGTGAGTGTAGTGACTCGGGCGCTGTGAAATGTTAATTAATTCTCTACTGTCACCAATATTAATGAGCTTTCTGTCGTAAAGGGAGAACACCGTATGTATTCAAAAGCAAACAAGACTTACTTTGAATCATTTACTTCGACGAGTTCCTTCGGTGTGTGGGGAATATCAATTTGAAGTCAAATTTCCCTATTCACTGCGCATTATGGATAATTGAAGACGCGTCGAAGAAGTATGCATCATTCTCTTTATTATCATTGTTATTATGCAACACATGGAAGTGTACTGGGTAAAGCCATTAAAACCTCTTTGAAGTAAAACTGTATCTCGCCTCCCAAGAGTGAAGGTGTCGGTGTCACTCGGAGCGTGCGAGCGCGACCTGCTTGTCGTCGCAGGAAACAAGCGACGTGTTCTCAGATGAGGAGAACGGCATAGAGATCTTTTTTCTCCGCGGTTTACTTCAAATATTTGAGGCAGTCCAGCGACGTCTGTCCGACTCCCCTTCCCGGCAGTGGGAACATTTTTCATTCATGGTTATATAAATGTAGGAATATGATGTATTTATGAAAAAATTTGTGCTACTCGCCAAACGATGGTGTAACGGAGTGGGCTGTCTCGTTGCGTTAAGCAGTCACATAACATCAACAGATACACAGGATCCTGTCATGAATGGGCTAAATTTTATTCTTGTAGGCGTCCGAACGAGAACTTTTAACCCTACTGTTTTTAATTCTTTTTTACTAAATTTATTTGATCCAATCATTTTTTTATACTTTTTCTTTTTTCCTCTCATCGCGCAGTTTCGCATGATTTAATACCTGTGCGATAGTTCATTTGTTTTCAGTCGTTTCATTCCTTCTAAATATGCCTAGCCACATGATTATTGCATCTATTTGAACAGTTCACAACTTTCACTCCTTTTATATCCTTGCGTAGACCTTCATGCACTGATTTTGTTTTTATTTTAGCTGCATTTTCTGCTCCCCTGACTTCTTTACCCCGTACCTGAGAGCGACTGCATGGGTAACATCAGTCGTTCGTGCGCCTCGGGATCGTGCTATCGAAAGTCGATGGGTCGTTACCCGGCCGTTTTTGAATATTTCTTAGCAACGCTACTGAGCGGCCTCTTTCATCTTTTATTTGCAGTAGCTTCCAATAACTGCTTTTTTATTTGCTGGATGAGCTGTCTTTTTGGGGTAGCCGTTCCATATTGGGCCGAGAATATTTATTCAAGAGCGGTCCTTTGTTAACTTGCTATTGACATTTTCTCTTTGATGGGCCTCTTCTGATCATCCTATTTATTCGTTGTATAGACTTTCATGAACGCTGGCGCAGGTAGCTTAGCTCTGTCTGTGACGGAAGCGTCAAGTCTCGGCGCGCTGCGCTCTAGAATCGTTTCGAGGCACATTCTCAGCATGTCTCGTAACTTGATTGTACGGTTTAATCGAGAATTTTCAAGGCAAATCGTTGTATTTTTTCTGCTAGCTACCTTCTTAGGCTGTGGTTAAAACACACGGCTAGTATTTTGAAATATGGGCTTCGTTAGTTCGTGTAATCAATTTTCTTAATGGAACTATTATAAAAGAATGTTAATTTTTTTAATGCAAGACCTTAACTGTTGTGTAAAAGTAATTACTTTTAACGCATTCCCTACGTATTGGCCACTGGTGTACCAATCAACCAGTGTTGTGTAATAGCTTGCGTGTGCGCCAACGCCCATTTTATTTACGGTTACAGAATACCCTCGTATTTGAAATATTAAAGTTACTAGATACAATTAATCCGAGTATAAAGAGAATGCAAAAATGATGAAAGCAACTCTAACTTCAAAGAATGAAAGTTTCACTGAATTCCAATTCGGCGCCCGTCGTGGACAACCTAGCCATAAGTATTCGTACGGAAGGAACGTATTAAAATAATTTTAATCATATATAAGTCCGCAAGTACGATGGCTTGTGCCTAATATGAACTTTTCTGAGAGTCTCTGTCTTGGTTTTAGCGTGTCTCTTTTTCAACTGTGTAACAAGATCCCGTCGACGGTCCGTTTTCACGAATTGGCACTTGAGCGATAGGGGCACTGAGCCACGACAGCAGGTACCCGCGGCGCTAATCCGGTAAATAGTGGCCTTTAACGATGATAAATGATGGTGCACGTTACGGTAACGACGTGATACGTTGCAAATTGTTAATGCACGTGTCTAGCGAAATGACAAGGCTTCTTAGTGGAGCGTAGAAATAGCTGGGTCGCACTTTAGATCTTGAAAACGAGTTGCATCAAAGAGCCTGGAAACGAGCTACTTTCCGTTGAGGCTTCGCGTCCGAGTTGTAATCAATGTAATCTTCACCGCTCGTTGGAGTGCATTGCGAGGCCTTCATGATACTGCAGAGTAACATAACACAGATTTAAGAATGATGGGAGTGGGAATGAAGTTTAAAGGTGATGAGTGCTTCCAAGGTGTTCATGTGATGTCCTCTTCCTTGGTATTTTCTATCAACAGCTTTTTACGCTAGAGCCCATTTTTCTCGATGTCTACCGTCATTGCTCTTGAATCGTATTTTTAGCTCATTTATTTATTCATATTTCGTAAAGAATCGATGCTATGCATTTGATTTATTTATGAACTTTGAGGTACACCACCTGAAGGTTCTAACTTCAGGCTCATTTGTTACTAATAAATTAGCTTTTTATTCCTCTACGCCTGTGTTATTTCATACTCACGAAATTCTACCGAGTTCAAACTCCGCCGTCGTGGAGATACCGTGATATTTTAATCGTTTGTTACTCCATCTTTAGGCGCTTGCCACGAATGCGATATAGGCTATTAAGCCGGCAACGGTTGGCTGCAAGTGCAGTTCATTAATATACGAGCAGACGCCGCTGAGAGCAGGTACTGTAATTGTACTTAATGCCCAACTTGTGCCGCTTCGATGCTGCAGCCTCATGCATGGCGCTTCATGGACGGGGTCTTGGCTGCAACCTTTACAGCTCCATTTATGGGCACTCGTATAGCTCCTGCCTTTACGAGGATTTCCTTCAGCAAGGCTTGTGGTCGGGGTCGTACTTCAACGTACTTTGAGTGCACGCCGCGTCCAGGCCATTCAGAGCTGCTCTGCCAGTAGAATATGCTGCATCATAGGTAGAGTACCTGTTAATTTTCGGGAGACTTCGCGTTTCTCAGGAGATGCTCTGTGCAAACTCCTCACGAGTCCGCCGTGAAAACACCCAGTGTTTGTTACAACATCCCGTTGTAGGATTGTATCTACATTTGAGTTTTTTCGACGTCTATATTTTACTACTGCATCTTGGTTGTGGAAATGATAGAACCATTTTGGCAACGACTCCCTGCACGGCGGTCGTTGACATCTTCATAGGAGTTAAAAATAGGCGTTTTTTATTATTTCACTACATACTCATGATTATTGCTTTTATTGAAATTTGAAATATTTCTTCTAACATTACGTATGGTTAAACTGAAACGAATTCTTTGTCAACACAGTAAGGGAAGCTATTAGCATTACGTTTTGCATTTCCAACGTTTCGTGATACTTGAAACCAGTTATATTCATAGGCTGTAAATTTTCGGACAATTACTGCCATGATATTTTGTTCGGTGCAGTAATAAAATTAAGAATGTTGCGTCGCTGAATTACCAGGGTATCTTTGCAATCAGGCATCATGGTAACCTTAGTTTGATTAGATATTATGTACATGAATTTCTAATGCTATCTGTAATCTTGCTTAAGCTAATATTAATAAAACGGTTACGTCCTCTGTTATTTGTATTTTATACTATTTATGATCTTTATTATTCATATCATTTATTGTCTATGATTTGTATTGTTTTGGTTATCAGTTATATAGTATCTTGTGAGCTGTGATCTCGCTTTAGGACGTGCTAAAACTTCGGTTACGCTCGATGCCTTCCAAATTGAAACGAGTACGTGCACTCTTGAGAGGTGAACTCTCTCAAGTGCCAAACTTACGCGTTCATCGAATCCCCCGTGCGATCCATATGTTTAATTTTCAACTGCATTTTGCATCATCAGATACAGTTCTCCAAAATAATATAGTCTTTCTGTCAGAATTACCCAAGAATTGTTTTTGTTATGCATTTAAAAAATTGGCGTAATAAATTATTTAGAGACAGCAGTATTATCAGATGTAGACAGTGACCTCAATTGGCGAACTATTATCTTATACTAATAAAATAATGAATGCTGGCCAACTCCCACACACGGCTCTACAGTTTAACTTTCCGATCGACATTATATGTGTATTCTAGAGATCGTTGTGTGGGCAGGAGAACTTCGGACAAGAACTTGTTCAAGGGCACGAAAAAATTGCGCCACATTTGTTGCTTTTTCGAGTTAGTAGACGCGTTATCATTTTCTTCGGTTATCACAGCTATATATGCTTTCGGGACTACTAGTTTTCGTGCCAACTTTGCTTGTTTCAATTTTCACACCGTCCCCATCTCTTCTCTGTCTTTTCTTCCTCGTTCTTCTTAGTTTGTCTATGCTCAGAGAATCTGGTGTGGGAACACACCTGTGCACAGATTCCACGTTTTCTCCAGTCAATACTAGAGGGTCCCTTCTTTTCTTCGTATCACATTTCATGTGGATAGGGAGCTTTAAACTAACAAATAAAATAATTATTAACATTGTCTCGTGTGGCTCTCAGTGATACTTGGTACATTGACTTTGCGTCGAGGAGTTTATTTAATCTTCGCGCGAAACCATAATTTCTGCGTACGAATGTTGTAGTGTTGCATATGGTACACTACTTCTACCTGACGTAGTAATTATAAACTTGCTTACATTCATCACCTTGTGAACNAAGAATGACCTAAGCATACTGTCTTTAACAAACTTACTATCTTACCGCAAAATAAGTTTACCTTCATAGGATTGAAATATGAGTTGATGTATAAAAAGCGAGCATAAATGGCATTCGGCTGAGCATCCTCGTATTCTTGATATTTTGTTGTGAGATCTGACGCAATGCCTCTGGGCTGAGAACTCTATAGCCTTTGATGCGAGTGTTGTCCGCAAGGCAATGGGCTCATGCCAGGCCTGCGCGAAAATTTTAGAAGTCTCATGTCGGGAATTGTCAAAGTTGCGCCAACTGCACAATAGACGCGGAATGGCCCTTACTCTTGTTTTATGGTCTTTTCTCGTGTCAAGTTATTGCTTTAGTAAACGTTTTCGCGCTTTTTACTAGCATGTCTCGTTTTTTTAGGGATTAGAGTGCTTGCCATTATTATCTTCAACGCTCGTATCAGAATGCAGCAGTTTTTGCATGCGTAGACTACAGTGCAGTCGATGAGTTTTCAATCAACTGTCATGCCAAGATTAATGGGAACTAAAAAAAATTCAGTGAAAACTGAAAGTTGAGATAATTTACGTCAATCTAAGGTTCTAGTTTGAGCATATTGTTGAGGCGCAAAAAATGCCGTTTCTTGGATGCTTGCTTCTAAGAACAATAAATAGAGCCGATGAATTTTCCACGCGTAAGTGGGATTTAGTGTTGGGATTTTCCACGTGCTTACACCATTGGAGTTATTGTAGTATCCACTGCAGCTCTGCCGTGATTCAGGTACCATTTTGGACTGACAGACTCTCTTCAATCTTTTTCTGTCCTTGATAAAGGGTGCGTTTAGAATTGAGCGCAGCGCTGGATTAACATCAGGCTCCTAACTTGGAGTTCAGTCGGGATGTTCACATGCGCACAGAACGTGAAAATCTGCCGCGTCCCTCGATCTTTGCGCAAAAACAGAACTCGATTTCAGACTGCTTTAAAGTTTTTTAAAGCGTGACGTGCAAATAAAAAAGTAGCTGGAGCGCTTAGAGCACAGCGACTCCGGTGTGGTGTATCGTCCTTGCAGTGAGGCGACTGCTTCTGTGCCTAAAGAGGAACAAGCCTACACTTGTCATAGATCTGCTTTGTTCAAATGATACTAGTGAAATTTGACAGGTTCTGCGCAGCCATAAAATGGGAATTAAACTCATGTACTGTACAACCGAAAGGTCTTTCTGGCATTTCATCCGCTCTTTTATTAAACCCTTAATTTAGCATTAAGTTAATGTCATAGTAATCATTTATACATTGGTAAATGAATTTGCGTATTATTTACTGAATTTTTATGCGTTAGAAATTGAATTCGTATGCTAGGAACTGAACTCGTGTGAAGGAAACTAAATTTACGTGTTAGACTCAAAGAATTGATATTGTGGTGACTGAATTTCCGTGTGTAAACAGATTACATAGATTAGTAACGAGGAATTGCTATCGCTGATCTGCCAACCGCAATTAGAAATATGTAAGCAAATTTGTCGAGAACTAACAGTTTGCAGTAGATTTGCATATTCTTTTAGCCTTCAGTACGTTGTACATACATGGCTGTTGAAACAATTTTCTTCGTCTGTTGGCTAACTTCAGCTGTTATTCATCATCAACGAATTTGGAAGACTAAAAGTTCATTATTAATCATAATAAAACATATTTAATCGTATTCACGTTGGTTGCTCATTGAGAGCTGCAATAACATTGCCGCCCACACCCCTCCCCAATTATCTAGTTCCACAGAATCGTCAATGGGTGGAACTTGTCATCGCCGGTTGAAGAGAATTCGCAGTATTCAAATTGTGCGAGTGAAATTGGGAGGTATCAGTTGACATCCGCAATTAATGTCGTGCAGGGCATCAATTGACGAAACAATTCTTTCATGTAATGTTCTCAAGTCGCAGCCTATTTTCCATCGTAACGTGATGTCGTCGGGCCTTTAGAGATTAGAAGAAATTAAACGTAATATTCGGAATGTGCTAAAAACCGTTAATGTTGTAAAAAGATAACACTGGGGAACACTAATTTTGTTGCATTAAGAGAAAGACCTTTCTGTAATCAATTTGAGT
>VOMN01046690.1:0-47397 GCA_014899125.1 Orchestia grillus | reverse complement strand
TGAGAGAGAAGCCAATTATGACACCGAGGGCGGCAGCCTGCAGCGGGATAGCGAGGCTGGCCCCCACCAGGTTGTTGGGCTGACCTAAGGCCGTGAAGTTGTACACCATCGTCTGTACGTACAGAAAAAATAAATTTACATACATTCCGTCAGCACTAAACGAACGATTAGTGCAATATTGCACCGTCTCGCTAAACTGTAGCTAGTTCTTCGTATTAGTGCCAATGTACATGAGGCTGTGTGGAGTTTCACGTACAACTTTTTCTGAAGTCTTATCGTAAATGTGCAAGAGACTGCTTAAAGTTTTCAGTACAGAGATGATTGCAATCGCTTTGCCATACAACCATGTAGCTTTTTGTTCAAACCAAGGTGCAGTCTTATTGAAGAGTCAATGCGGGCTGTTTTAGTAAGTACACTAAATTTATTCGTATCCAGTCATATTGGTGATTTGTTCAAAATACTCCTATCGAGATTATTTTACCGTTTATTTTGAAACGCACAACCGGATGACATTAATATTCTAGTTCAATGAATACTACGCCGGTTTTCCAACGCATCCCAGACGTGTAGGGTGAATAATCTCTCGTATAATCTTCCCAGACGTGTAAGGTAAATAATCTCTCGTATAATCTTCCTAGACGTGTAGGGTGAATAATCTCTCGTATAATCTTCCGATTGCCTATTTTCCCTCTCACGTCATCTATTCTCAAACCCGGAAGCGTTATTTTGTTGAGTCCCCGTCCAATACAGATTTTTAGTCACATTGAAATTTATTCCTGGGTAATTAGGAATTTTTTCACTGTAAGTTAAATCATTATGTAAAATGATACACATACGATGCTTATTATTGATCAATTCAATTTTGCATCCTAGGGAAGATATAAAGTCGTTGTATTAAATAAATCAAATTATATAAAACAGTCTTGTGTCTAAAGTGTGAGACCTCCTAAAAAATGTCGATACTTTAAAAAGCTCCTACTTCAATCACAAGGAAGAAAGAATCAGAACAAAATGTCTCTATGCTCTATAATTCGAGCTATTGGCCTTGCTTCTACAAATATTTAGTTGTTTGTTAAATGCACATTGAATTCGAACACAGCAAGAGATTTTCGCAACATCTAAAGACAACGTCTGGCATAGTCACCAAGGCTGAACCTCAAAAGAACGCTACTCGGGTGTTTCAACATAATTCTCGAAACGTACGTCAAGAACAGTTTAAGACCTCGAAAATAAGCTCGTGAATTTTGAGCACGACCAACGGTACAAGCCCGGACTCCGAGCTTTTTAAAGATTTCACGATGGGGGAAATGTAACCAATAGCATTTCCTCATTTGCAAATTTGGATTTTAATCTACCCTTTCGTTTTACTTGCAGAATGATGTCACTGACGAAGTTTGCTCAAAGTACAAGAACCTACGCTAATCTTGGTTAAAGTGTTCATAATCGAAGATTTTATTGAAAATTTTAGAATAACAAAGCAATTAATGTGATTGTGGTTCACGAATACTTTGTTGAAGTTTATGATCTGAAATTTAGGGAAGTCTTTCCCCAGTGAAGCTCTTGTTTAACGAACCTTGTAGTGAATGAAAATGCTTTTCGATTTAATAACTCTATGAAATGCATTATTACATCAATGATGCAGTTCGAGACTACATAGTTACCAGAAATATACTTGACATGAGTTATAGAAGTTAGATACGTACAACTGGAACGTCAAGCCAAAAAGATAAAACGTCAAAGTACTCAGAAATGCAGGAAAATTTTGCTTACAAAACAATTTCAATAAAAACTTTGGATCAAAACCCCCTCCATAGAACATTGTCAGGTTATACAGGGTCAGCCAAGATGATCTGACACATTTGAAGGTTAAATAAAAAGCAAATAAAGTGAAGAAACAAAAAAGTGTTTTCATTTTCGAAAAGTACTTATAATGCCATTTTTTTCATATAATGCCATTTTGTTTAGTTTCTATTGAACGATTTAAAGATGCAATTCATCAAGGAATTACTGTCATCCCACATGAAATGACCCGCCAAGTTATGGACAACTTTCGTAAACGCCTTCGACAGTTAGTGGACTATTATGGATCCCATTTGACAGATTTGATTTTCAAAACATAATGAAACCAAATGGCATTACATGTACTTTTCAACAACAAAAACGATTTTTGTTTCTTTACTTTATTTGCATATTATTAAACCTACAAATGTTTCAGATCATTTTGCCTGACCCTGCACTTACTTGTAAAAACCTATACAAGCCCGAAACGTCCTATGTAGATTTTTAAAAGTATAACGGAATAATGTTTTATGGTGTAGTGTTTTTTGCTCAAACGTTTTTATTGCCTGAGTACTCTTTCACAATTTCATCGCTAAATTCGTAATCGAAGTAGACCCGCAGGTAAACCTACAAGTGGGCTCAGAGAAAGGGCTCGTCTATAACTGATGAGCCCCGGAACCCAACCCTGAACTTGATGTCTCAGCAATTGCGGCAGGTGCGCGAGATAGGTAAGATTTTCTGCCAATAATCTTTACGTCGTCCTCGCACGCCATAAAGTATGTGAAAGGAGCTGTACAGTTGATGACGTAGAAAATAGAATATGTTTGAATTTATTCTTCTTACCTTGCTTGTTAGACCTTCGATTGATTTTTTTTTAAATAATTTATTACTTCATTCTCTGAATAAACGTACAGACACAAACGTTGAACTTTGTGTGAGAGTATTCTTGGAACTGAATCTTCGGAACCGAGTTTTTCTGCTGCTGAAATCTTTTGAGAGACCGTCAAGGGAGACTATTTTGAAATAAGCTAACGGTGTGGCTGAAAATATCCGCTAATAATTAAGTTGTGGTTGAAGCGGCCGCTCTCGATACACTGAGCATCTACTTCAACGACCCCATATATACTCTCATATGTAGTGCATCGATTTTTTTTTGCGAAAGTGAATAATGTCTTTGCAATGTTCCGTAAGCAACCAGACCATTATGCTCTCCATAGCTCACAAAGCATGAATGCGATTGTGTATGAGCGCATGGGGAATTGCGAAATAAGAAAGCGGTTCACTGCCATTGACGGAGACCAGTAATAATACTTCTCTGTACAGTCTGGTGCCGTCGTTTGTGTTGGTGAGGATTCCGTCTGAAGCTCCGTTTGTACTTAGTTTTCCGCATCAATGTAATCATATATGACTGTTCATTTCAGATTACAATCTTCAACTATTCTGTATAATTTGTACCGAATTTCAAACCCGTTTTGTAAGTATACTAGATTGTTCCATAAGCGAAATGGCTCGCGTATGTGCAAAAGAAAAATGAGTACCAAATCACTCAATGTTTACTACTTTATTAAAGTAATACTGACAAGTTCTACTATGGTACATGTCTACATCTAAAACACAAGAGTGAAAAGTTATACAAAATCACGGAGCATACAACTAAAAATTACATCATGAGTCAGTTAAAATGCGCTTTGTTAACTTCAATGTTGTTTTTATAATGCCACGAGGTTTCTAAAAATGCCGCGTCTATAGAAGTACTTAATGCTAGAGTTAGAACATTGACGGGTCGAGAAAGCATAAATAAGCTACCGCAGCTTAACAGAAAACTATGTTAATCTACTGAATGCAAACTGTTACGCTTACGATGAATGTATGATATAATGCTACAAGATTTCTAAAGTGAATGTTGACAGTTCGCTGACTTCTACAAGAGCTACGACACTCGTACCGTCAAAAACTGGGCTGACGAATTGTTAAAAACTGACCGACCTTGCCTCTTTTAGAAAAATTGTAGGTATTTACACGGCTTTGAAATTATTTCGGATCGAGAATCTCGACACACAGAACATTTTACAAATATTCATCAATCAATCACGCTGCATTGCAGTTCTCAGACGCTTAGTTATGCGAGAAATAACATTATCCTGAAATTTAATAACAATAATGCACAGTTCAGAGACTCAATTTTTCAATTTTTTACCGGGCTTTCAACGCAAAACAAATTTTCTTTAGTTTCTGTTCGTATACCAACATACACGTTTTTCTGAGAGACATTCGTACTCCAGAGTACTGAAATTACAAAACCCTAGTGCGTAGGACAATAGTGAGCTCAAAACTATGTAGTAGATTCAAGATAAATACATAATTCTGAGATATGTGCGAAATCTTCTCTCAGTTCAGTTTCAGCACATTATTCAAACTCGTAGAGTCATTTCATACCCACTTCGCTTCAATACTGAAACCGGCTCTTGTTTTCGTTTCGAGTTAGATAAGTCTTCATCAAAGTTTTTCCTGGCCTCAAGAATTCAGATACTCAAATCTTAACTGGTCATCAATTTTAAACAAGGTGCTTATCATTTGACCACGCTCAGAGAATTTATCATAAGGGTAAAATAAGTTTTGCCAATTTTTGTTGCGTTTCGTAGCGAATCTTAACTATGAAATTTTCCTAAAAACTTTTCAATCCTAGAAAGAATATAATTGGTACGTATATCTTACTTTATCTTCAAGCTATTCGATAAAATAGTTCTCATTAGGGCTTCCAGAGGAGATGTCATCTTTGGTAAGTTATTTTTCAAGTTCAGAGAATATTAGGGGTAAAAGTGTTTCACCTATGATGTGATTTTTTAAAGTATTGAACATACATTTGTTTGTGCCTCATTCTGCTACTTCTGAAGAAATATATATAAATTTAATTATGAATTATTGTCAACTTATGTTCATATTCTCCGAAAAAGAATAAGGAGACTTCAACGCGCCATAAGACACTATCCCTTTTTCCAGATAAAATGCAAGTCTTGAGAAACGTGAAGAAAAATTTTGATGGGAGAAAGAATATGTTTTCAAATAATTTTCATATAAAAAATAGCATTCCGCAATGTGCAGAGTCTGCCAAAATTCTCACTAGTTTATAATGCTTTGTGATGACTTGCCTACAAAAGCCGCTGAAATCAATCGTAAAATATATCAATCTTCTAATATTAAGCATAGGAAAATTATTATTGAATGCATTTCCACATTACTGAATGAGAGACTTTGTGTCCCTGAGTACCGTGCTATATTTTTAGTGAATGATTTCCACGAAAGTTTTCATATTGAAAATATACCTTCGAGAGTTTTTTCCTATTGCATGAACTACTACATTTCCTTCGTATGAGAAATGCGGAATGAATGTTCCTTTTATTTTCTATACACGTGAATGGATATGATCATCAGCCGTAGCTAATTTGCGTTGTGAATAATTGCACAGAGAACGTATGATACTTAATTATCATAGGTGATTAATTCAGTAAACGAATTTTCCTAATAAATGAAGTGAAATTTTTGCACTGAAAAAATCCAAATTGGAATTAATTAAAATAATTTAAAAACTGAATTGCTAACATAAAAATTGTGCACGTTATTGTATGCGTGTATTGTTTGGTAAAAATTGAATACATTATAGGCCAAATTTTCTGTGTAGATCTCGCCCCAATATATGGCGAACGTGTCCTCAAAAATACTTTTTAAAATCAGCATAGTTTCCTCTAGAAGTTCGAACACTCCCGCTAATTATCACGCAGTGAAAATACGTTCATCATTTTAAGCCTATAAGGAATTTATTCGACAGCCCCTAACTGAATATGAGGCATCCTCAAAAAAAGTGTTTATTTACAAAAAATGGCAGCAGAATAGAGAGGCAATGGGCTAGGACAGAGGCCTGGTCTGTCGTTGGAGTTCTGAATTACGAAACAGAAGGAACTTCACAGCCCAACGGGGCCTTTAAAGTTACCTGCCTGCACAGTATAAATTATTGCAGAAAATATTTTTTTTCCGGTATTTGAAAGTTGCTCTGCAATCTATGAACTCAAACAAAGGTAAAATCTCCTGCAGTCTGATTTATTTCACAGCTAATATGTAAAACTTAGCGCCAGTGATGAAAGTTATTCAGAAGTTTTGGTTTTGGTTTGTGCAAAGGATCGCCTACGTTTGCATGTATGTTCTTACCTTGTGCACCCAAACTGAGCAACATAGCACCAGCATCACAAACACTCAAACTTCAGAGATTCTAGTGAACTTTTGTTATAGAAATTCCTAAAGCTGATGCATGATATGGAAATTTCAGAGGTCATAGTCATAGGGCTTTCTTAAGAATGCACTCTTCGTCGCGAATTCCTGTGAAATTGGGAAGAATAGTAAGTTTTTTTGTCATATTAATTTCTCACAATGCATTTCAACATTGCTGATCACACCAGGCTCAGCGCGCGCATCACCATCCACAGCTGAAGTTCGACGTTGCTTGCTCCCGAGAATACTGTAGACGACAAGCCTGAGATATGCCCTTACTTTCATATACTCTCTAATATTGCATACTGTCTTTCACCGCAGGGGTTAAAACAGTAATGCGGAATTAAATTAGTTGAAATATTTTGTTAGCAGCGAAGTCGTAAAAAAATGGCAAGATTTTTGGCTCCTTACAAGTTATCGTAAATACAAACACAACCCATGAAAATATTGAATATAGTTGAAAATCGACTTATAATCTAAAGTCTCCGGGTGAATAATTTAAGATTACTCAATGTAGTGAAGGTATGAAACTTATGTAACTTCTGAGAATATTTCTAAATTTTTATACTTTATAACTCACAACGATTACAGGACGCACAATAATTTAATTGTCCCTCCCCACACGATCCAAAGGTTCCTCTATGTCTTTCAAGTATCATTTTCATATTTCGACGCTTCACTGTCTGGTGTCCAATTTGAAAAAATTCACGTCTTGTATACTGATCCCTATTTTCTCATGTCACCGGAAATTCGCCTGAATTACTTCGGTCAGCTAGTAAAAATTCGATATCCCAAAAAATCGAATTATGTCCATCTGCTTCGCCTTCGAAATGTTAATACTCCCTGATATGTAGGTAATTTATCTAATGATCTACGTACCTGATTTCTCATTCATATTAGCACACATGATCGAGAATCATTGATATTACGTTAGCATCATGACAACATAAAGGAAAATAATAAATCCGACGTTCTGTCTAATTAAGCCCTATAGTGTTTTTATAAAGAATAGTACTCTCATAATTTTTTCAAGTCAGTTTTTCTGAATTTTTTTCGGTTTATATCTCATGAGTTTCATCGACACCTTATATGCAATCCTTACCTATCATAAGAAATTGATTTTCTTGCTTTACTCACACTCTATTTTCAATGTAGTTTCTACTTATATGGATGGATTTTTCATGCATAAACTTGCCCGAAAAAGATATGCAGCAGCAATGTCTCACTTCATGAATACTCAAGAAAAAATACATGAAATCCATAAAATAATCACAGATTCGTTACTTCTAGAAGTTCTTGAATGTTTCGTCACTACAATCACAGCAGTCACCAGAGTGATGGTATTTGGTAAAGTGCGCTGCTGAGTCAACCGAGGCTTGTTTGTCGCATTAACAGAAGAATGGCGGATGTAAAACTTGGAACATTGGAACGGGAAGATAAGAACAGCAGATGTAAAACTTACAACATTGGAATGGGAAGAAAAGAACTGCAGATGTAAAACTTGGAACATTGAAAGAACTGCAGATGTAACGCTTGGAACATTGGAGCGAGAACAGAACTACAGATACAAAGCTCGCAATGGAGAAGCAGTGATAGAATAATGGCAGGTGCAGAGGCTCGTAGCAGTTGGCCATTTGTTCAGGAACAGGATTAGTAGCAGGAGCAGTGTGTTGAGGGGCAGTGGGACGAGCCAGGGTGGTAGCAGTTCGTCGTGCACCAGAAGTCCATGCCAGGGATCTTCCTCCAAACGCCAAGCGCTCGACACCGCCTGTGGTGAGAGAGTAAATCCCTTCATTTAAAGGGAATTCATATTTCCATTTCATCGGTGTTATTTTTACTAAGATTTCTATCACAGCTATGGTTAGTAATCGGCTATGTGAAAACAACTGACTACAGATTTCCAATGTGCCTCTGCAATAAAACTGTTTATCAACACCCAAACCTCCAAAAGTATATATATATATACATACTCATAGATGAAGACTGAGATATATGCACACTAAGACAGGGGACAATAAATGAGCATAATTCTTTTTTCGAAAAGATTCCCATTTCGCTATTCGTAATGGCGCACGCACATCCAAGTTAAGCCTCCAACTATTCTTACTTACCAAAGTGAAAGAGTGAAGAAGGACGCTTTCACAGAGGGACATTTCCCCAGAGGAAGGAAGAACAATGAAAGAAGAGTTTTCACGGGGATTTTACGAGACAACTATCACAATTTTTAAGTGTTTGATAACGCCGCATCAACGCAGCCAAGCGTATTTTAGCTACGGCTTGGTATGTGGCCACTGCAGCGCTGCTGTGCCACTACTGCACGTGCGGAAATTTTTAAGAAGAATGTTTCATTATCCTTTCATCCTCGTATTTTGATAGCACTTTCATTACAAAAAGGAATATGAAGACAACACCCCTCGGAAAATATAGGTAAATCAAAAGAAGTGGTGAGCCTGACGTGAACTCGTAACAAATCAAGAATTAAGAAAAAGAGTTGGAAAACTGAAGTTGGTGTGTCGTTTAAGGGGTTAGCTCACTGAAGTTCGGTTTGAATATCTAAGTTCCGCTGACCAGCTTTCTTCACACTTTTACTCAATTTCTATGAATAATATCAGTGAGGAAATCAGTATCTGTCATGAATACTAAAAATTCGAATGTCATGTCTTGCTCCAAAACACTGGCTTCAGGTAAGCTGCTACCGATGGAGAATTCATACGTGGAATTTGGAATCCAAATATCGCTTACACAAACTGAAACCTGAAAAGAACGACAAATCAAATTTTTGAAAGTAATAGATCCAAAGGTGCCGGATGAAATCTTCGAAATCTTTAACCCCATAGCACAACAAAGAAATTGAATTTTAACTCTATATGACACACATTTTTTCGTTATACAAAAAACATGTATTTTAGCATTAACAGCAGTCTCTAAGTGCACTAGAAAAGCTGTTCGAGTATAATTATACAATCTTAATTATTGATCAGTAAAATCTCATTTAAAATCCTATTTGAACAATCATTTCAAATATTTACTGAGACATGGGGGAAGTCTGTAAGGATTGGTTTGTGAAAGGAACACTGCTATGAAGGACAAATTTTAAAATCGCAAGAAAAACAATGAAAAAAGATAGAGTACCCAAACGGCGGCAGCTGAGGGTAGTACGCTGGCTGGGTTTGTAGAATGGGGCGTGGGGTTGTGGGGCGGTAAGGAGGCACGTTGAGGTTGGGGGGGCTTGTGGGCCTGCGAGATGGACCAATTGGTGGCCAGCTGGGAGACACAGCTTGGCCCGAGTCAGGTTGTCTCGATGGTGATCCTGTGGACTGGCTGGGAGAGATCTGGGTCCAGGTTGGAAGGACTGGGGATGACGTTTGGGAAACCGGGGGTCTTGGGGATGCAGTGGGTCTCGGGAAGGAAACAGTCGGCCGAATTGAGGGAAGTGTAGGTCTAGTAGGTTGAGGAGTAGGACGTGTTGCAGGCAGCTCGGTCCATACTGTGGAAACGGGTCTGGACGTGGTCGTCTGGATAACAGGACTAACTGGGACAGGAGGTCTCTGAGTGACCGGCCTAAATGTTTGCGTTATTGCAGGTCTTGGAGTCTGAGTTGAGATGGGCACAATGGGCGCCGGCCTTCCTGTCAGAGAATCTTGAGGGGGCACAAAGCCGTCCTGCCATGGGCGAAGGTCGAGCTTTTTGAATGCGAGGCAGTTTGTCAGGGGGTTCCTGGAAGGGAAAAAATTTAAAAATTAATCCCTGTCATTTTTCGACGCATCTTTGATACTTGCATCAGTTTTTGAAGCAAGTAAAATTAAGACTCGTAAACTGCAGTTCACGAGACTTCGTCTAGACAATTTATGAACAATTTATGTTCAAAATTAGTTCGAAATTAATCTAATTATATGAGTCCTTTGCTTCTAAGTTAATGATGCTCAACATCAGATTTGAAATTAATCAACAAAATTTTTATCAGAGTAGGTTAAAGCAGCTTTCAAGAAGTGATGTATATTAGAAACAAACATAAAGGTTCCGAATGGACTTCCACTCATGTTCAGTGTCAGGAATAACATGTAAATTGCACAAACTTGAAATGAGTCTAAATATGTGATGAAAAGAACGGAATAATGCGTAAGACTTGTGAAAGTCCTAACCTAACACATCGAGGGGCTCAAAAGAATCAGATCCATCAAGTGTTGGTTAAATAATTGAATATTGATTCCTTCCAGCAATCCCTCATTATGCAATCAGCTCTAACGTAATAGTCTCAAATCTTACTTTTTAATAGATTCGCAGACCTTACAAACACGGACTAGAGCACCTCTATGCTCTCATATATATGTCATGAAGTGGAGATTATACATAGTTCCCCTGCAGTAAGCAGCATCACACTAGGTCTATAATATAAGATATAGACAATGCGACTTCGCCGAGGTATTCTGTCAGTTTATTGGAAAAACCTTCATTATTGAAGCTGTGCAGTATTAAAAATTACTCTGAGATAAATTTGCGTATCACATTTTGACATGAGATTTCAAGTTCTTAACTTCAAACGTATAATAATAGGGTGGAAAATACATGCATGGTGTAGATAAATACAGTGTTTTCTACGGAACATTGAGATCAGCAGTTTATCATTAGCAGTTATATTCGATTCTTCTACGAAAAATTGTTCGAACCAGGGAAAGTGGAAGTGAATTTTTCACAGGCGCAAGACCATCAATTGTCTAACGGGGAAATGGGAAAATTGAGCCATTAGACTCGCCTGCTGGGCTCTGGAGCCAGGAAAGGACTGGGCTGCATTGCTGGGATGTTGGTGTGGTGGCACAGTAGCGACGAGAACCAAGTGCTTCGCAGTTCACGCAGCTGAGCTGAAGAAGAAACAAGGTTCACTTGAATAATCCTTACATTATTTTTCCTAATAATAAACCCATATCGTGTTTGTTTATTTCGTTTGTGCATCTTTAGGAAATTGAGAAGAGAAAAATCCGGGTTCAGATTCTCAGGTCTGCTTTTCTCATCAGCTAGACTACGAGCGAGAAGGCAGGTCGTATCAGTGATACAAAAATTACATTATTTCACGTGAAATTTATCGTGAATGAGAAAACTCGTTAAGGAATTAACATCACCTCTCCTTCATTTTTCGTGGGGCACTTGTACTAGTTAATGTTAGTTGTTCCCAACTTTTGCAACCGTAGTTTCCTTGGGCGAACTTCGCGCTGCAGCTCAGGAGAGTTATGTTGTTTAAATATTGATTCCATTTATTGTCCTTGATATTTGCATTACTTTGCCTAGTGGCATTTTCAATAAAGACATTGCAATAGTTGCAGTTTCAGTCTCAGCTTCAGCTTCGTTTCTTTTAGGGTTTATTTTCAGTCGACATGTCATATTTTTTTATGGATTTGAAGATATGAGAATAGCTTGGGAATCCTACCCATCCCCTGAGGATCTCTAAATCCCCACGAGACACTGAAGAACAATGCACTACAAAGNCCCCCCCCCTCTGAGGGGAATAATCCATCCTAGAAAGTTTCCTGTTCACCAGGTAAGAGACTTCGTACGTGCCACAATCAGAACTAACCATCTCCCAGTGCGCATTGAGTAGAAGTTATTGATTTCTCAAGAAATAACCAAAAACACTCAGGCAAAATATACGAGGAATGACAATGGCTGCATTTTCATGCGAATTACTGAATACCATAAGTATCTAAATTGAAAAGGATACACAAAACGAAAGACGTTTTTCCTCTCCTTATCGTCATTGACTAGTCTTTATTTTTCCAGACAATTATGTTCAGTTTACGATAATTCAAACCATCATCTACGATCCTACGGTTAAAAGAATTAACGCCATTTGCAAACAGTCTCTGAGCGATGAATGGGGCTAAAAAATCCCACTCAAACTACACCTATGCTGTACCAACACCTATGCTGTAGCCAGCATAGGCTACACCTATGCTAGAAGTGCTGGCTACACCTATGCTGTACCAACGAACCAATTGTGAAGGGCTGGGGTTGTCTGGGGTTCTCGTGCCAGAATCGGTCCCCAGTTTTGATGTCATGGAAGTGCTGGCCAATGAGGCAGGAGAACGTGGGACCTAAGATTCCGTTGCCGAGAGGGGGCTCCGCCAGGGCAGCTGGGAACAGGTCTAAGTCGTCCACAGACCTGCTCAGAAATTTGCACTCAATAGTCATCGAACGATAATCTATGCACATCAGGCTATAAAAAAGTTGTTAATACCCTCCAAAGTGAAAGTTTTCTCCTAACATCATCAATAGACATTCCGGGACAGGAAAAACAATTGAATGGAAATAAAGTAAACTTTCTTGCTCGTTTTCCCTTGCAGAAAGCGGATACTTTGCTTTGAAATCAATTAAAATAATAGTGAAAATTGGAAGGGCTAGAGAATGTTAGTGTCACAGTAAGGATTTTGCTTTAATATTCTATGATCTTTCTCTAATTCATGATGGATGTTTTTTTTATTGAAGCCCACTTCATAGTACTGAAGTTCGCCAATATTTAATTTCTAATACTTCATTTGCCGAATTCATTTTGGTATTCTGTTGGTCACACCGTTCCTCTGCATGGCAGAGTCACTAGCAAAAATCCCCTCAGCTTTTTGCCACTTTCATACGAAATTCACCGAACGTAGCACTCTAAAATAATCCTTTAGCATAAAGTGCAGGTTTCACTGCGTACCTGTAAAGTTTCCTGAACTTGTCGACTGAGGGCCGGGGCAGAATGTTGGCCAGGTCGTCAAAGGAAGCCGCGCGCTGGAGCCCGCACACCGACCTCCACTCGTTGTAGGGCGGAATGCCGTGGTCCCGTCCGCGCTAGCAACCGAAATAACTTCAGTAACCCAACACACTTAGCATATCGTACATCCTTGGGATTTTAAAGCCTTTTAATATGAGTATTGACGTGTGAGTGATGTCAGGTCTAAACGTCCTTTTATAAGGGAAGTACTCTGTGATTTCGTGAAAATCAGTTGGGTCCTGCCGAGAATCGAATCTGTACTTCCTAACTGTGAGCTCAACACGGCACCAGGGAACCATGCAGGAGGTAAAAACATTGATTTAAATCTCAAAGAAATGTTTTTATATGAAAAATCTTGTGAATTGGGCAGTATTTCTCACACGTTAATCGCCGAAATTCTAAAGTTGTAGTATTGTTTTTACAGTTGGTATTCTAAGCACGCGAGCCAGGACTCGTCATCGTTTTTTTTCAATCATAAAATTCAACACTTAAAAATTTAGTATGCATTTTGGGAAGTAAATTTTTGACATTATTTTACAGCAACCTCTACCTACGAATAGTTTTCAAAGTTGAGATTCCCTTATGCGCGTTCAGCCGTGAAAAAGAAGACGATCAATAAACCAAGAGTAGTTTTAAGGGCGTTTCTTCTCTTTCCTCTTTTGTGAGACCCAATAAGGAAAAAATGTCCCCATGAATGGTCATTAAGGCAAAACACGTGAAAAACTTTGAATCGGATACAATTTTTGTATTGGGGTTCATATGATCGTAAAAATTCTCTGACAGACAATCTTAGGCTACTATGGCTGTGTGAGAAGGTGCAGAGTCTTGCTGAAAGGCGTATGGCCTTCCGTTGGTTACGTCATGCATAGTTTTTATGGTCTCACCATGACATTGAGGGCGTAAAGATCTAATCCAATAGGGAAGCGTTGAGACCCGAACAAGTTGTTGGTGAGTGTGGGGACCATGAACTCGTCAGGGTCCTGGGACGACGGCACAGTGAAGCTCTGCAAGAACTGGGAGGGGCGAGTGCCGGGCCGCTTCAGGATGTCGGGTTTGAAGAAGGCATTCAGGAGAGTGATGTTCGAGGTGGAACTTTGCATGAGGACGTCGTCGACGAGGCTGTGGCCAAATCTGTGTGAATTGAAGTATTTGTCACCGAAAAGAGTCGAACCATCCTGTTTTTAATACTGTAGTTAATTGAGGTGAGAATATTGTACTAGTTAGTTGGGATGAGGCATGCGGTCAACAAGTTCATAGTGAGCGAGGGTTAATCAGTAAAATCTCCCAAGCTGATATTTTTTTGATTCGATAACATAAATTCATAGTAGCGAAATTCTTGTCTCATTTGTTTTAACTAAAAAATCCTTGAGAAAAAAAATCATGGAACACTCAGGAAATGGTCTGAAAAATTATCCAAATCCTTACAGTTTTTTCCAAAATCAAAATCCCATATGAATTGCTACGTTCCGACCATGCCTCGAATTATCAGAATAGATTAGTTTCTAATAATTTATCTTCTACATTATCTATCCACGATCTCTTTTTCCGCGTTATTTTTACACAAATTTTAGCACGTAGACACCGTTTATCACTACAAAAAGCAACTCTACCGTCGGTATCAAAGGCCTGTCGTTACCACTCTTAATTAATTAAGCATCTAAATTTGTAAGCAATATTCAAAGAATTCAACCCTGACTTATTGTAAAGTAATCTGTCTACTAGAAATAGTAGCTCCTTGCCTTTCAATACTATCTCGAAATATGAGCCATGCAAATTTTTATTTTCTACATCATTTGCGAGAAAGCATTGATGTCTAAAATCATAGGTTTTTAACTTTGGTGACAGTGTTAACAAGCCTAAGGATCTCTATATTTAGGAAAATAATCATCTGTACGTTATGATATCCATCATGTTTGTTCGCCTTCCTTTCTCGGTGTGCTCTTTCATCAAATTAACATGAAGTACCACGTATTCTTCATTCCCTACCTGTTACTGAAAATAATTCTCTGCTGGGCGTTAATAATAATTTCCACATTGACTGTGGAGGGCAATATTCTATATCAGTTTAATTTTTTCCTCCTTCTGTTGACAGTGGTTCTTAAAGTCTCATTGAATAATTTACTTGTTTCCAAACTCACGAGTCTCATGAAAACTAAAGTAAAGAAAATCATTACATGAAAATTTAGATTTCAATTACTTCTCCTTTTAATAAACAAGAAGTTACTTACTTTAGTCAAATTTCACACCTACGTAAATGAACAATACACCGAACATCAATATTGCTATGCGATGGGGCCTTTCAGCAGATTCCATCCCTCTAGAAGAATAGCATCGTCGCTCGAGGCGTGCCTAAATCACCTGAAGGCAGCCGTGGCAAAGACGTTAGGGGTCGTGGGATCCACAGACTCGTTGTACGCTTCAGAGTAACCGTCTCTCTCCAGCCACAAGTTGAAGTGGTCCATGGGGGCTGACCCCAGCACCACGGGCAGGAACTCTCGGTACACCACCTGCTGCAGGAGTGCTACAACGATGCGGCGGGTTTCCTGAGACAGGAAGGAACCATAAATGAATTAGTTTTAGAGTTCGAAGTCCAGAGGGGTTAAGTGGTAGCGCCACCCCGATGTGGCGGGGCTCCTGAGAGAAGTAGTAATAGGGAATAAGACATTATAAATGTTTAGATTTCCGGGGGTTATGTTGTAACATAGTAATGGGAATATGTGGTGAAAGTATTTACTACTTTAGTTTTAGTCATACTTGAAAAAATCGATCAGTGTAAAAATGTGAAGCTTGAGAACTCATGGCATTGTGTCTTTTTCCTTATGCTATAATTTCGCAGCATATCACAGCTCTGCACAGCAGGCGCACTTTAAGTCCAACGCATTTCTTCACAAATTTACCCCTCATCACGTTAATATTTTAACGCCCCGGAGGACCGTACGGTTCCGTTTCATAACGATCTGCTATTTTTTCGTCAATTGGCGAGTGCGACCATACCGCCCACAGACGACGAGATGCTGGAAAGTTTTCGTACGGAGCTACATGTACTCCTAGCGTTAAATAATTAATAATAATGGGTTGAGTGCCGCACCTGGAAGACTTTCTCGCTGCCCCAGGCTGGGTTGAGCCTCCCGAGGTCCTCGGCCACAGAATTATGGACCCGCATGAGCAGCACGTGCAGTGACGTCAGGCCTGGCTGCTCGTTGGTCCGGCCGTCTCCTGCACGGATTACAGCGGCCCTCAGAATTAGCGAAAATTCAGAAGGTTCTTAACTTTACCCATAGCTTAATAAAATGTTTTGCAATAAATTTGCAACAATAAGACAGATTTAGGTTCGTCGTACGGCTCAGTGAAGGGCGTCTCAAGAAAGGGTTACCACACTACGACTGGCCAGAAAGTACTTATTGAAAATCGTACAATTAAATATCGTACTGAATATCACAAAAAAATGCGTAGATGTTGTTCATCATAAGTACTGAAAACCAATTGTACGATACTTAATAAATTTTGAATGACTGATTGAACAGGGAGATTACTTTTCTCGGACACCCTAGCTGTACATTCAGTGTAAATGTACTATACAAACTGAAGTTATCAATATTCCATCCTCCGCCTTTTCAACCACAATTTACGTTCATGTAATAGCAGTATCAACAAAAATGCATAACATGGAATTCATGTGGAATTATGAGACTGTCTCAGCAAGTTGACAATTATGAGAAATCACTGTCATCTTATTTTTTATTGTGTCAATACAAAATACATTTTTCCCTTAATTTCATGATAGAATTGTTTTACTGAATTAGTCAGGATTATGTAAATTTCCCCACAACCATCTCTTCGCTTCACGAGTCACAAAAGTTCATACTAGAAAGCTGTAATCACAAAAAGATCATATAGACGTCGGTGCCAAAAAATGCTAGCTGGAAAACATTTCACCTCTTGCGTTGGCCATTCATAAAAAAATGCTTTCAGATGGAATTCATCCTCAATGATAAATCTTATCATTGCACTCAATACGCCCGCTACTATGAAAGTCGAGTAGCGTGAGAGATACAGCAGCCCTGAGGAGCTATAATGCACCAAATATGTCTTGTTACAATGCAATTGATATATCTTATTACATTGTGCTAAAAATGTCTTGTTACAATGAACTGAATGTGTTTTGTTACAAGCCACCAAATTTGTCTTTTGGCATCGACGCTATAAAGTCCTATCCTGGTAGGCAACGATGTTTCATACTTTCATGTACAGTTAGGTTAAAATCAATTTTAATTTATATAATTGCAATACGCCCAACGATCAACTAAAATTCAAAATATTTTTTTGAATAACAGAATGCTTTCACATAGCTGCACTCGAAAAAAATAAAAACAGAAAATCCAAAAATAAACCCACACAACCTCGCAGTCCTACGTACAAAGTTCGGTCATCCGTTTTCAGGAGGGAACAGAAGATAGTAGAAAACTCTGAAAGATAGTCCTTCCCTATAATTCATGCAAAATCAGTATCAGTTGGGTCGTTGTGGACAAGCAGCGGCACCCAAGTATGGCCAAGGTGTGAAGGCCCAAATTTTTCCAAGGTTCCCCCAAGGCATGAAGCGACGCACCTGAAATGAAGCAGGTCTGGGTAGTCTGCGCATGACAGCGCTGTTCTGGGAGCAGCGCTGCGTTGCAGAAACTGCCTGGACAACTGGTCCCGTGTGCCGGTGAGCTGCCTGGAGGCTGGGTAGTCCTCAAAAGCCCTCGTCTGGCAGGGTCCCGCAAGTGGTTGGACAGGAACTGTGAGGTGCCGTAGAGCACGGAGCCATCAAGGTACGAGGTAACTTGGTTCAGCTGCTCTCTCGGGCCTGGGGCAGATTAGTATGAGAAAATATAAGAAGCATCGAGACAGTAACTTGGTCATCAGTAGCCCCTGTAACATGAAGAGCGTCACAGGCTTTTCAAAGCTTTCTTTTGTTTACAGGCAACTGAGGGAGCAAAAGTTTTATTCTTGTCGCAGTTTGGCAAAATCGAATAAGCATCTGGCATCAACAGAAAAGACTTACTTATCAGTAAGGTATTAGGTGTCTGTTGGCTCATAAACAGTCTCAGATCTACGGTAAAGATATTAACGGATTGTGTGGATGGTTTCTAGTAAGATTGTGTTTCATTTCTTCACAAAATCAGGTATTTGCATCACCAATAATGCAGCTGAGAATCTACGTCTAAATTCCTCCACAACTTTGAATTCCAATTTAGCAACCGGACGAGTTGAGAGAGATTCTCGGTCGCGTCCCCTTACTCCTCAAAATAAGATTTAAAAGATTTAAACTTTTTGTGTATGGGAAAGACAGCATTATCATTTTTGAACATGGAATTGTGAAGAAGTAACGTAATTGTTGTCTCAAAGATATTATTTAGAATTTTGAAATATTTACTCGCTCGAGACAAGCCGCCTAACAAAGTAACAAAAGATATGGTTTCATATGACAAAACAAACGCTCAGTATCACGAAACAAACGCTGCACGCCAGTGTAGCAATAACGGCTTAAAATAATTCCAAAGTATTCAAGATGAAACTCCTAACTAGCAGCCACGCGAGATTGTTGGAGTTCCAGCAAAAATTGAAACCTCACCAAGTTTGCAGCCAGGGTCCGCCACTAGAGACCGCACGAAGCGCATGCACGACCTGCCGAGGTTGGCGAAGAAGGCGTCTCCAGAAAGGTCGATGGGGCGACAGTCGGGGACCCGCCTTTGGTCTTCCAAGGACGGGGGAACACCTCTCTCGCAGCAGCCCAGGGGCAGCAGGGTGTTGCCGCTCCCACGAACTGGTCAAACATCAGTTTTTCAATT
Source organism: Orchestia grillus (assembly GCA_014899125.1). Taxonomy (NCBI): domain Eukaryota; kingdom Metazoa; phylum Arthropoda; class Malacostraca; order Amphipoda; family Talitridae; genus Orchestia; species Orchestia grillus. The sequence goes on along the minus strand of VOMN01046690.1, from coordinate 28,779 downwards.
TTACGGTGGTGTGAAGGTACACCTTGTAATGGAATCTGAATTGGAGAAGGTATATAGCCATTTTTCAACGCTTCAAATATTGTCGAATTAAAAGTGTGAAGTTGTGACAATTCAGGTAATGTATAATTTATGTTTGGTGCCTAATTGGTTGCAAGCCTACATCTTCACATGTCATTGCTGGCGGTCCTGCAAAAGATATGCTTAGCAATCATCATGAAGCAAATATCTTCAACAAACGATGCCATTTGCTTCATGTCTGTATTCCAGGTGGCAAATCCAAGCAAAGGTTTAAGGATACACCGTAAATATTACTTTATTTTCCACTTTTCATGCATGGTCTTCTGAAGGGCTACGCAGGAGTGTGCGTGAGTTAGACATATTTGCAAATAATTTTACGAAAGTGGTAGTGTACAGTACAGTAAGTACAGTATGTACGGTTAATATTAAGTCAAGAAAGATGATGGATTTTTTATGTAGGTAACTAAGCTACGGCCATTCTTAAGATGTTGCTCTCACAGGTTGAAATCTTACGATAGGGATAATCTCGTATATGAAGCAATTTTTGGTTTTAGTCGATGCAACGACCTAGTATAGCTCCGCAATTCAAAAATCTATGCAAGAATTAAGATTTTTACCCGTAAAATCCAGGAATAATTGTTTGATTTGATATATCTGTCACTTTTAGGGAATGGGGTAAATTTCAAAAAAATAATCACGGAGTAATGGTTCAGAAATCATTAATCATGACGATAATATGACTATGAATCCTTTGAAATAAACTTTAACATTTAAGGTGGCATGACATACTCCTTCTTCATCCGTATTTGCATCAGTATGTACGGTGATTATCTAAATACGAGTACAAATGACGTTATTAACTAGGCATTTACAGTTCTTGAGCTCACTGCGTTAAAATGGAAAGTTGAAAATAAATTCATTCACAATGGCATTGTTACTAAAACAGCATTTGTATCACTTCAACACACAGAGTCAAAGTTGAAAGTCGATTACGAGTAATTTACAATTATACGAAATTAATCACACTGTAATAAAAATCTAGTAAAAAGCGAAAGCGAAAAGTGAAATGAGGATACGTGTAATAAAACTGCAACAAAAGAACCAAATGTTAGTTCACCAGCGCTCTCAGGAGTGTGGGTGAGGTCGTGGTCCAGGAACTGGCCGAACTGCATCACCAGGGAGGTGATCTTCAGGAGCGGCTTTGGTCTCCCGCTGAACCCTTGAGAAAACTCCACGCTAATCTGCACACAAATGAAAATTGGGACGAGTTAGCGAGTTATGATGTATGTCACAATACAAAAATGGTACTGCTACACTAGATAATATTTTAAATTTTCTTAAAAAGACTATATATGGGGATTACTACGTGATAATGATTGTAAGCCAACGTTATTCAAAGGCAGTTTCATATGTATTTTATAAAATAATCCTTCAGATTAAAACAACGCAGAAATACCATATGTTTTGTGAATACATAATAAAAGGAGAATTATTTTATATTAGGGGAAGTTATCGCTGAGTTAAAATCATTTCATTTACACCTTTCTGCGCATCAAGTCGAGATCGTAAATTACTCGGCAGCACTGTTACGAAGAATGACGAAAGAGAACTCAAGTTATTTTAACAATGAGTAATGTTTTAGAGTCTCAGGACTCTAGAGTGACTCTAGGGAAAGTCTCAGACAAGGGAAGTCTCAGGCTAAGGGAAGTCTCAGGCTAGGGGAAGTCTCAGACAAGGGAAGTCTCAGGCTAGGGGAAGTCTCACCTTTCTTGGGGAGGGGAGTGCTGTGTTGGAAGGCCGCCTGGATCCTCGAGGCTCATCCAGACCTGAAATGTCGATTTATTTTGACCATGCAATTTACTCAGATAAAACATTCTTCGCTCACCATAGTTGGCTCAATTTTTCAGCTTACTGCAGGAAATTCATTTGAATGGACTCCATAAATGTAGGAAATTTAAAAACCAAAAACTTGTATTCCACCGATCTAAAAAATATTTACATCTCGTGACATCTCTTGGTGTCATCTCAAAAATCATAGGAGCGTAACAAGAACTATAGACCGTACACTCACCGTCTTCATACGAGGGTCTGAGGTAGCGAGTAAAAGGTCTGCGAGAAGACCCCCAGCGCGGGTTCCTGACGTTGTTGCACGTACCGTCGAATGTCCTGCTCAAAAAACATCGTTCAATTCACCATCAGCGTTTCCTTGATCAAGGAATCTATGTAGGGCAAGACTCATTACTACTGAGTTACCGTTTTTCTCGGTTCCATCATCAGTGCAAATTTCAAGAATTATCGTTTAAAAAAAGGTATCCTTGAAATGACTCTGTGCAATACGAGTCCGTGCGTAACGTGGCTGAGAGGCAGGATCATTGTTCAGACTCCATCTTCCACTCGTTAACTCTTTCTCTTTTATCATACTACACACAATGCACTTTATGCAAACGTGTCTAAATCAATCACTATGAGTATGGAATATATCCCGTCCGTGTTAATAGTAAATGAACAAATGAACAAGATCTTGCTTCAGTTCCAGTCGCGCTTTCGTCGAGAAAGATGAAATACCAAGTATTTTTTATAAATGTATTAACATAAATTGTTGCGGAAATATTTTATAGGTTAGGTATCCGAAACAGTTAAAAAGAGAAAAGGTTAACAGTTGATGCCAGGTCTTGCTGACGTACAACCCTCAAATCTCCACAATGGTGAGATCCAATTGACTAGGCTGTCTGAGAGGCAAGTTTGTATAATGCAGAGGTAATATAATATTCAGAGGCAAGTCTGAGGAATATTTCCATAAGCAGCCAGTCTAAAAGCCTAATGTGGAATGAATGAAATGGGCTTCTCCAGTAAGCTTCTAGTTTTCTCTGTTTTGAACACCACGAGTTTTCAGTGAGCATTTAGTAATTAGTTATATTTATTGCATTAAACAGCATTGCGTCACCAAGGAGAGATGTTCATATTATTACTTTGTCGATTTCAAGAATACTTTGAACGCAGCCCATTGCAAATCATCCTACGTTCTAAATTTAATTTCATTCTCTTGTGTAAGCCTGATTCACTTTACCGGCCGGTGGGTTTTTCCGATCAGTTTTGCCGGATTCGAAAAACGTGATTCTGAGAGACGAGTGTAACTGACCTGTACGGGTTACCTGGGCTGCACCTCGGTAGCGGCGCCACCCTCACCCCTGAGCAGTCTGACCCTGCCTGATTCAGGAGTCGCTGGCAGGTTCCAGACCTCAGAGTCTGACTCTGGATTCTCTGCACGGCTTCGTCAGTCGTTCCAGGCAGCCTGTTAAAAAAAATCCCAATGTGAAATCCGTTTACCAAAAAAACGTGAAAATACTGACTAGGACGAATGAAAGCTCTGGTATTAATAAATCCAATATGGAAAACTGCACGGACGTTAGATTATTTGTTCTGAATATTTTTGCCACATTATTGAGAATTGAACATTAGAGAATAAAAACGATTTGAGTTACAGCTTTATTTTTTTATTTTTTAATATTATATTTTCATTATTTATATTTATATATCTATATTTTAATATTTATATTTTAATTTTTAATTTTCAATATTTAGTTTTTAATAAAAATTAAACATAATCAAAGAATATGTATTCGCTGCTAACATTCTTATCAAGAGGAAACTGTGATTCCCTCGGACTCAATCTTCCTTGCTACATCAATTTTATTAATAATTCAAAATTTTAAAACCATAGCTTGAAGCAATCCTTAAAGTTAAATCGGCAGTCAGAGGGGTTCGATTTAATGAGTCCCTTTTGAGTAGTTGTTGTTTACGAATTCCTGCAACATTTAATATGTTTGTTCCATTCTTTCTGCTCTTCGCGCTGTCAGTGAACAGTTCCCTGTGGACGTCGTGTCGTAATAGAACATCCGAGCTCCCACGAGTCGTAATTTCACTTTGCGTGCGTCGGGTCATTATTTTCTGTCCTCTTCCCACGATCAGAAATACTTTGATTTTAAAGTACGTGCCATAACTATGTATCAGGACGAGGCCGCACTTACAAGCTTATCTCACATCTGATATAACTCAAATGTTTATGTGAATTACATGTCAATACAGTTTAATAGCTATTGACCATTTATTAAACTTAACAACTGACCCCTTGTACACATATCCATAACCTTTATGTTTGGTTCGCTACTGTAACGATCAAACTGCTGCTTGCTTCAGGTCATAGTTCTGTGGGTATCAAATATGCGAGATCAGATTCATATCATGCTACTTGGAAGTACCAGCCTGCTTTTTGTACGATTATGTACCTCTCTCTGAGGTACTTGGAGACCTCGAGGAGCGACGTGCCCAGGCACACGGACTGGGCTTTGGAGTCGGGCTCTGGGCGTCTGAAGTCGAAGAGTTTGGAACTCGCGCTGTCCAGCTCCTCAGTCCCTCGGATCGAAAAACCTGCGAAAAAGCCGATGTCATTCTGAGAAGAGGATTTACTTAAAGATGTCTCCAGCAATATGACCCACTGAGGGACGGGGGGGAGGAATTTTCCCCTCGAAAATTAGCATCGGTGCAGGAAAAGTGAGAAGTAAAGAAATAAACAATCCCGTGATGAGAATTTAGTGTGGTGAACACTGAGGTCTATTCTGAAAGTGATGGCGAGATGAAAATTATGTTGATTCGGTTTCATAAAATATGTTAGAGAAATATGAATAGTAGCTATGAGAAACGTAGACAGGTGTTGGGCTCTATAAATTTCTACGTCAAAATGATTTAGACAATAGAATCAGAAACCTTAATAAGAGTTCGGTTAACAATATTTTTCAGAGAAGCTACAATTTGAAAAACGTCTATTAAATCCAAGATTGAACTTTGTTTGGCTCCCTACACCGCTTAAGAACAATTTCCTGCAGCAACGCTGCCACTCACCGAGAATTGCCTCGTTCGAACGAATCTCTTCAGCTGCCCTGAAGCCCTCCTGCAGCGCCTGCTCCAGGAGTGCAGGAGGCACTGCGTCCAGCTGTGCATCTGCAATACTGACGCTCCACAGCACCAACAGCGCCAGCAGCTGATGCTGACCCAGGTGTAAAACACGTAATTTTCCCATCGCACACCTGAGAACCAATGAATGAATTAGATGGTGGTTTTTTCTTGAGAAGTTAAGAAATACATTTACAATGACAGACAGTGCTTATACAGGCGATGAAGTTTCATTGGCATTGAAAAGTGTCGAGAAAATAAATGAATGAGTGAAGTGGTGGCTTTTTTATAAGTAAAGAAATACATTCATAATGTAATTTACATTTAAATAGCTGTCATAAAATTTCCTTGGCATCAAGAAATGACCATTTTCTGCTCGAATTGCTTGATGTCTACCGCTCACACCTGTGCACAAGCGAGCTCCCAAGACAACGCAAGGGAAATAAATATTACCGGGACTGCCATAAAACAAACCCTGTAATTTTCAACCCACGAGAACAACATTCAAGCCTCGTAAAGTTCGTACAGCGTGAGAAAGTTCATCTTCTGTGAGCGTCGTTGGAACGGTTATCCATAGCTTATGAAGCCATGAAGGTAAATTGTTATCGTTCATTTAAGTCCTTTTTCAGAATGCATCCAAGTTGATCCTCGAGAAAGAAAGGCAGCAGAACACAAAAAGCTAAAATACTGCCCCTCCGTTAGCGTAAATTAGGCTCAGTAGACACATAGCTTAGAAAAGAACGCGTGCTCGATCATTCTGTCGATGCTATGCGACGTGGATGCAGGGAAACCTCTTTTTGTACATAAAGTTTGATCGGGTTTTTGCACATCCTGATTGTATTCTTTATGCAAGTTTTTCTGGGAACTTTGAATTTTTTTATTATTTATTCGTAAGTATCCATTCCACTAGGTTGTGCGTACAGCACAAACGTAGGGCTTCCTTAAAGACCGAGTTTAGAACTTCATACACGGTGTACGGAGAAGAAATGTCACAGTAAGAAAATTTATTCACACATTGATTCAACGCAGCGCTCTCTTTGTGCAAAAACCAATCAATTCAAATACATGGTTAAAAAACGCTTGATGTTTAAAACCCGCAAGAAAGGACCGCGAACTCCTTTCGATGGTCGCGGCATCAATTTTGCTGCACAAGGTTCAAGTGCGGGCAACCAACAGCGACTGAGTACCTCAACAAAATCAGTCCACTTATGTATGATCAAAACCTGACAGTCACTCAGATCGGATGCACACGCAAGGTCGACTTGGCGTTAAATTTACTTAATTCACCTAACTCGAGCGATTATTTAGAGTTAGTCACTGCCGTTTCCTGACATGAGACAGGTAGGTGGCGTAATCTTATAAATCAAGGTAATATCAGGTTGGAATAGGAATCCCTAAACAGAGCCCATGCCTGGAGGCTTGCAAAGGATATACGTTGTTATGCCTCTAGAATTTCGTCACAACATCCGAAGCAGGGATGTTTCAGAAGGATGAAGTCGGTTAGCGGTGGAATGCACCCCGGTGGCAGCACCCAGAGCAATGATGGATAGTTTCCACGGATCCTGAAGAGCAAGTTAACGCTACTGCCTAATACGGGGTCACAGTTAATTGTATTAATCCACGCGTTCCTTCATAGGATAATGATAACTTTTTTCTGCTCCTCAAGCCCAACGCGAGACCGCTGCCTCGGTTATAATCTGCTCAGCTCATCTGCACTGGAGCTTGTCAACAAACCGTGACGCTACGTAGACCGGGACCGGGACCGGGACCAAATGTAGGACTGGGACCGGGACCAAGCGTAGACCGGGACCCCAGGCGACGCTGGAGATCCCTGTGCTACTTCAGTTGAAAATTCTAAGAAATTCATCTAATAGTTTTGTTAAAAAAGACCTTAAAACATCAATAAAAATGATACGGAAAATAATATCTTCTTTATAATACTCGTAATATGTATAGTTTTGTACGAGTTCTTAAAAATAATTTCATCATGAACCCTGCTAATTCAAGCGATAACAAAGTAGGTTTTCATCAAAATTCAGATATTCGATAATCACAGCAGCATGACTGTCCTGTCCTGAAATGCTTGAATCCTGAGAAAAATCAGCGTAGTTCCACGGTGAGCTTCCAGCATTTCTTCGTAACGATGGTACTTCTCTGATGTATTCGGGCAGTTTGGGCAAATACGAGTGGGTGCGGGCAGCTATCTGCAGTAATGTTCTGAAGAGGACATGACGACCGCGCCACTGCGCTACTGGCCAGTGAACTCTGCCAAACTAACTGCGCCAATTTTTAATAAGGATATTAAATGAGCAATTTCATATAATTAGCACGAGTGACAAGCGAATTAATTGCTGTTTGGCTGCGTCTGAATTACACAGAAGTAATTATGGCTTCTTCCTGGTGTGTGAGTGAGTGATTGTGCGGAGTTTTGTCTGAGCGACCGATTCGTTAGAGTACGGTTTGATTCCCTTTGTCCTCTGTACAATTATAATAATAAGAATAATAATAATTATTAGCATTATACTTGAAGAGTACAAGCAAATGTCTATAGACACATACACACATGTATGTGATGCGATAGTAAATCTATAAACAAGGTAAAGAAGGAACACGAGATAAACAGTATCAGTGAGTATTTAAAGATATGAATTAGAGAGACATCAGCACAATTATATATTTTGGATTACTTGACTACCCTAAAAATTCATTCGTAATACCACTTCGTACGCGTACAGTACTCTGTCCCCCTTTAGTGAGAGTGAGGAATGTTAGTACGAGTTTGACTCGCCACATGCCTTCAGGAACGTTACTGAAGTTCAATAAACCTATAAGTGTACATACCTGAAAATGTATAAATTAGTTTGATAGTAGAACTGAACATGGTTTGCGCTCTTCAGAATGATAAGATAGGAGGAGAAGTGAAAAATCTTACCTAATGAATAAATGTTCCGTTTCCGTTACTAATAGGCGCGAATACATTCGGTAAAAATGTTATTTCGCCTCTTTTCATTTGAAAAATGTCTCAATGTTGCAGGGCTTCCAAAGATTTAACTAGAAATTGCTCATGAAGATGATACCCAGCTTTCAAAATAATTTCCAGTTATTCATAAATTTACAAAAATGTTTGTTGGGCTACAGTCATAGTCATAAACAGGTTATCTCTATGGAATTTGAAGTGCACACCATTATAAGAATTTGAACTGAAAAATTCATCTAAATCAGCCCCAGTAAATTTATACAACTTTACCAAACATTCAGCTTCGTTATAATTTAGGTACGAGAAGCATGTACTCCACTGTAGGAATTTCCGCATTTTTACACTCGAGGAGAGGGAATTTTTGCAAGCAGAGTGTATGCATGTTGGAGTTTGCTTCCTAAACGTATGACAACACAGGACTTTCAAAACCTTTCAACTTTTTTGCCACGGACTGAACTTAGTCACTTTATAAACTCTGTAAAGAATTCGTTTATAATTTGAACTGGAGTCTCAGTCCATATCTAGAACACTTTCATGTTTGCTTTTGAAAGGAAACACATGATGCGTTGCACAGGAACTCAACTCGCATTTGACTGGTAAATGGTCTCGTATTACGAGCAGCCCTGGCGAGATGATGGCAGAGCGTTAACGCAGCGTGTCATTGGACGATGCTGTAATGAGGGAGCCGTTACTCGTCCTCCGGTGCTCAAACAATTGTTTGGTATCGGCCCCCAAAATAATTCAGTTACCTGGTATCGGACTATAAAACAGTTGCCTGGCACCTGACTCCAAAATAATTGCTACGCATCGGACCCAAAACCATTGCATGGTATTGGACCCCAGAACCATTGCATAACATCGGACCCAAAACCATTGCACGACATCGGACCCCAAAACAATTGCCTGGCATCAGACCCCAAAAAAAAGAGCCATGGCTGGTCACACGAATGTCACTCATTGCCTTTTACTGGAAATGAAAGTAATTGCATTAATGTAGTCCAGTTAACTTTTGTCGTTTGAGCGCTGCAGTGAAACTGAGTTTACAATATGAGCAAACGTTCATAAATCTCGTAAAATTCGAGCTAGCAGGTGCTTTAACTTATCTTAAACCTTACGTCTTTCATTTACTTCATCTTTAAGTGACACTGACACAGAAATTAAAGGCCGGAGTTCGCTGGGGTTTGCGTGATTGCTGATTTAAATTATCCTCAGCAAGGAGCACAGGCAACAAAGTCCTTTGATTTCAGAACAGGGAAAATAGTTCAGTAGCATTCATAAAATATCTGCTCTCCTGAGCAGTAAGCCTCATCAACAGTTGAACTGAATTGCTGATGACAGTTGAATCATTTCCAACGATCGGTAAGAGTTCTCGTATTTTGATACGAGAGTAATCAATCAATCGTAATATCCACCTCGAGTAGCTGTACGTGAGAATAACGGGAGAACATTCTATAGTTTTCCAACCTTGTAACATATAACACGGTAAATAATTAAGCATGCGACCACTAGTGCTTAGAAGTTACCAACATCTCTCGCTTTCATTTTCATTTTAGAAGAGAAGAGGGATTGAGTCTGTTTTACACGAGCCAGACAACCAGCCATGATCCTATTCGTCTCGCAAAATTGTCGTAACTCGATTCCGATTTTAGGGCACATCTGTGGTCTGTAATGGGTGACCAAATAATTAGGCCCCAATAGTCTCCCATTCCATAATTCATGGACGCAGTTGTGTGGCCTGCCAGATCACTGGCGTTTTACGACCCGGTCCTATACTAGTCCATCCATGTGGACCTGACAAAATCGTTCCTAAAACACTAGAATCCTCGCGGGTTGCGTTTAAGAAAAAGTGTGCTGCATGTTGTAAGATGAGGACGAGTCCAATGACCTTTGGAGCTGAGAGCAGCTCGGAAACATGAAACATCTCTCCAAAGACCAACGTCTACCGTTTTTTTACGTCAAGAGCGCTTCGAATGCTATTTTCGATCAGTTCCTATTGAAATAGTAACATTTATAACGCTAAGTCAACTTTATGCGGCTAGCTTAAACGGCTTCGAAACACACCTCTGCATGATTATTATCAACAGAAACAGAAAATGGAATTTATTCTTAATTTCGAGGCTAACAAACTGAAGTTCGTACACACCAAACACTACATGGGGGGATTGACCCAGTTATTACATTTTTACTCGTGCATTATAAAAATAGGCAGTGATACGTAAATTTGTTTCTTAGTTGACATCGATGTCTTAGTTCACTGTAGGTATTTTGATCTTTAATGAAAACATCTAAGTAGAATAGATGTATATCACGTTTCCACTTCAGTTCATACCTGTGATCCAAATTTAAAACGCTGTATTTTAACCTGTTTCTGAGTTTCAGTCGGCCAGTCATCTCGATCATCGACCGTCAGTCCCTACGTAGAGTATACGTTCACTCCCAGACGCCATGCAGCGCCCCACTTACGGCCAAACTTCACGGTCACGTTCACGAATCAGTCTCTCTCTCAATGATCATCCAGAATGAAAAGTAGATATGTTCATTTAATTCATAAATTTCCATCCTGTCAGGTATGTCTTGCCTCTTTCCTGTATAATTTAACAATAATTATGCACTAGATTCCGGCACATTCCTCTGCTCCATATTTCAGAGGACTCGGAGACACTCATTAGGTGTCTGGAGAAATCCGTTCTGTTTTCCTGTGAGCGAATCATCAATCCAATGTGTCATGATCAAGGCTGGAGTGAAAAATAAATAACTTGTTGGTTCAAAAGCTCCTTGTAATTTATTTGGCTGTTCCCAACCGCTCATAAGCTGCGTATTGTAGAGTGATTGGTCATTACATAGAAATAAAAATCTGAAACTATATTGGAGAGGAGAAATGAATTTTCAATTTGATAAAAATTTGAAATGATCAGCAATTCACACCTATCCAGCGCTCAATACAAACTTCGTAATACAACGAACGTTTTTTGCGTAGTGATAAAGTTACTTCCCTAAAAATTTCCATCAAACGGGATTTTAAACGGGTATAAACGTGAGCTCAGAGAGCGTCAATCTTGTGTTACTCGCCAAATGCATGAGTTTGGGCAAGGAATCAAGGCGAAATACACTCAGACTGTTAGACAACTGAATCAAATAGAGACCTATCATCCCCTTCGATTTGCCGTTGGATAATTCCTTTGATACCCACAATCCACAACAAAGGTAGAACAAGTTTAGAAAGACGAAACCTGCTCTCTAGAGTCATTAAGACGTCGAGTTCTGTCTGGTTTCAGCGAAGGAAGACCACTCGACGACTCCGATGGCAGCGCAGTTCTCGGAACAAATAGGAGGACTGCACACGAAGGAAAGGGGTTCGGAGAAAGAAAGGCGTGTGCTTCTCAGTATTAGGAACTTATGATCAATCCGCAATTTTAGGCCATAATTTTGTAATGGGATAAAAAATAAACTCTAGATCGATCCTAAGAAACTGTTCAAGTCTGGTGTACATCAATGTCCAAACATTACTGTAAGTTAGAAAGAGCATTAAATGATTATAATCCTCAATGTCTGAACCCGCTCGTTAGGTATGATTTTCTACTGAAAGAACACGAACGCGAGTTTAATGAATGAAAGTATTGTGAGTTTTGTTGTGATAAATATGGTTGCACTTTTTAGAAATATTGAATCTGAATTATGCTGAAAGATTTTGAAATCCTATATAAATACGGTGAGCAATGAATTGTTTCATAGTAGGACTCAGCCTCAGAAAATTTTGTACTCTTCCAGCGCGTTAAATTGACTCGAAGCTTCTCCGACAGTTTTAGTTTTAGTTATTATATTTCAGTATGAAATGAGGGCTGACCACAAGCTCAAAGTTAGCCAAAACTATTCTTCCCTTCCAAATGATAGATTCACAAATTTTATTCTTTAACTTCATCACCAAGCAGTCACCCGAAACTGAAATAAAAGAGCTCAGTTGCAGGTAACCTGTCAAAAAAACATAATTAAGACCAATTTTACTTTTAATTTCTAGCTTTAGTAGAAAAAATTTGCATTCGTTCAGAAATATTCATCCGTTCAATTTTAACAGAGCTAATAAGACAAGACCAAATACGGTTCCTCATCATTTTTCTGAATTCATGCGAAAAAGTGAAGCTGTTTTCCCTGATCGTAAAGATCGCTCTCAGAAGCCTGTGCGGCTGCCCCGAGGTTCTTAAGAACTCGTCCGGAAGACGTAACTGCCAGGCTTGGTCCATCGTTAGATAACTGTTCATACAGAAACCCCTCCCATGTTAAGAAAATACAGAACAAATTGGTCCGGTGCTAGTACTATAAAATCCAACTGGCCCGTCAGAAATACCGTTGTGAAGTCCCATACTACTCGCAATTGAAGGTTTAGACCCCCTTGACCAGGGTAATAACAAGGAAAATAAAATTAAACGGTGTTTCTAATGGGTTTGGCGAGCGAAGTGGGGTCTCGGTATACAAGAGAGGTCAACGCACCGTACTCTCGAATTCTCCTCACATCATTTTAGTAGGAAAATTTGTTGAAGAAGTTCTCGGACGTTACGACTTCTTCATGTTACGACTTTGCCAATTAGTTCCGAACTCCAACTGAGACAATGAATGATATTGTTCTCTTAAATTCTTCTAGAGCATACTTTCCAAGTGGAAACATTGATGTTATCTTCATAACTATGTAAAAATCATTTGTTCTCTGTAAATCTGAAATTACGCCTCATTGCTTAAGGATCAATTTTCGATGTTCATGTGCAATGGATAAAGGTATAAAACTTTGTTTTATCCCAGTCGCATAAGTGTTTTCATTGATAAGCACTTGTGTAATCCTATTTAACCACCAGATACTTTAATTAGCAATAAATCAAATAAGTGCCAGGAACTTTTGTTGACACAATTTTTCCAATAGCTTAATATTTTAACAAGTCGAGTGTGCAGAACTTATAATATAGAATCAATCTCAAAAATGTTTTTTTTTTCTTGTCCAGAAACTTAACATACTCCTAATTGCAGCCGGGAAATAAAGAACCTGATGAAGAAACATAAATTCTCTTGGAGCCGTTTGCCATTTCTCCATGCCGTAAAGACAAGGATTTATTGAGCCGCACACTAACGCGAGCCAAAACCGACCGAAGAAAAAGAGCATTCTCCGGCTCTAGCGATGCAAATCTGGACGCTCGGAGAACCTGCATCTTTCTTGCGAAGGGATCGGTCACATCCCAGTCTGTGAAAAAGACATTTTTTGGAGTGGTAAGCCGAATGTGTGCTTGCTTGCCTCGATGTTTGCTCTCTGTTACCTGTACTCACAGCTTGCAGGGAAGTCGTCAGCAGGGCAAATCTTGCTATTGGTAACAGTATTTGAAAACTTCTCGAGAACTTGAGATACAGAAAGCGTTAGATCCCGAGTGAGGCTGGCTGAGAGAAGAAGTAAAAACGCAAAAATGAACGAATATTAACATTTTCTATCAAATTTACTCCTGGATACCGGAATCTCCTTGGGAATTTAATAGCATGACTATATACCCCACGTTGATAAATATTCATTTTCATACTAGAATTTTAAGTATGCCTGCTTACGAGTCTAACCTCCTTTTTTAAATGCCTTTTAAAAGCTTTGTTACGCTCTTAGAAAACAGTTTCAACTGAGCCGTGCGGAAAGAACATTGCTCGTATTTCACTTCTCGATCAGACGGATAGTGATTTAGTGGTTGAAAAATGCTTTGCAAATTCTTCAATCCACTTTCGTTTAGTGCTCGGACTTTTCTCTGGAGTGATGGCTCCGAGCTTGAGGAGCAACCAGTGCTCGGAGCACCTATGGCAGGCGAGCCCGCTCATGTTGGCTTGGCGCGACCAGTTCTCGGACTTGTGACCAGACGCGACCAGTGCTCGGAGCACCTATGGCAGGAGAGCCCGCTCATGTTGGCTTGGCGCCAGTGGCCGATTTACAGAAACGAGTAATAGATTCACAATCAATGGAAAATCACAGTAATCAAAGATCTCAATACAATTGATGCACTTATAAATTGCGGTTCATGGATGCATACCTTAAAAAAAAGTTACTGAGAATGGAAATTTTAACCCGCATGAAGTATTCTGTCCTATATTAGTCACCTGACTTATTTATTCTTCTAACCTCCGCATTAAAAAATATAGAGTAAATGGTACAAAATTCATGCTCAAAAACGGTTCGTAAGTGATTTCAAAATAAGACTACGTATATAATTGCACACACACACACAGGGGGACGTTTAAAAGACGTTTTGCTTATTGAGAAAATCGTAACGACAAAAATTTTGTTCAAAGTTTATAAAATCATATTTAAAGCGGAGATCACGTACCAAAATAGCACGAATGTTCGCGCTGCTGACGCGTCGTCGTTGTGTCTCATTTAATAGACAGAATAAAACAGAAAAAGCCAAGAGCCAGTAAAAAAATTTCCGCCGGATCACCTGTAATTTTTTGTGCCTTTTGCCTACCTATGTATTTTTACCAATTACTTTTTAAGTTTTGATGTGAAGGCAAAAACATTAGACTAGGCAGCGGTGGCCGATTAGTCTAATCGTGGGCTTCTACCCAGGCCTTAAGCCGTTAGACGACGAAATTAACGTTTCATGATTGTATCCGAGCGTAGCATACCATCGATACGTTATCTTTCACGCAAGACTAAACCTCCATATCTAAATTGAACTGCACCCACACTGCAGTTAAAAAGTGCACGTTTTTGGAATGAAACCAGCAGAAAATTTTGATGGGGCTCTAGTTTTACAAGAGGAAAGTGTTTTAAATCAGCAATGTGATGCAAATTTGAGCAAAAAATATGTCACATCTGCTTAAAACAATGTCATCTAAAATTTTCAACCTGTCGACTCGAAAAATGTTCATACGTCTTTCCTGAAAATGTAAAATTTCTGCTTCAAGATTACTTATGTACTTTACAGTCAATAAATGAAAGGCATTTCTCGCTCTTCATAATCTTTCCTTCACGTCTTTATTAAATGCTAGCGTGTTACTTAGTGCGGTGCAGTATCTTAGTGAGTGAACGCATTCTCGTGAAAAGATGGAACTGTTGCTCAAATTTGTGCGATTGCAACTGTGAAATATTGCTTAAAAGATGCATACACGAATATTTGAGTGCTGTGAAAGTGAATTTATGGGAACAGTAACGAAAGTTTAACAGTCGTTATTCAGTGGCGCTCAAAAAATCTACGTATTAGAGAACCATTTACACGGACAGAAAATGTTTTTAGGATTGCTTAAGGACAGGATATTTCAATTATTTTCTTTTGCTCAACACAGTAATAAAAAGTACAGCCTTTACAGATCCAACGCACACGCAAGGCAGCGTGACAAGAAGAAAACAAAAGTCGCGCAGGCCAAGCAGAAAAGATCGACCAGAAAATTGCCTAATTTTTCCAAGCTTCAAAATCCTTCGTACAAATTGTTCGCGAAGAATTCGAACGCTCGATGACGATGCTTCGAGTGGATCAGAACGATAGAGGGATTACGGAGAGCTCAAACGCAGTGAAAAGACCTCACTTCGTCCAGCACGTTCGAAACAAAATATTCAATGTTTCTGAGGTGTGAATGAGAGTCATCGTCAGAGTACTCTAAATATCAGGGCTGCTCATTAAAGCTGTGATGCATGAGAATGTTCACTGCGAGTACGCTAAGGAGAGGTCAGTTTTTTCATCAAAAAATAAATCAAGACTATCGGTTGATAATTTCAAAAAGTCGCTGTTAACACCTTTGCGCTCAATTTTTTTTTTTTTGAGGGAAGACTGTAGCTAACTTTGCGTGTGCAGTCTTTTGAAGCCGCTCTATATTATTTCATAGTTACTCTTCTGGGTAAAAATGTTAAAAACACTGCGATTGTGGCACAATTTCATTTTATTTTGACTGTAAACACGTATTTACCAAACTTGTATTCACTAAACATATGTTCGCCAATCATGATGTCATTAAACATGTGCTCAAAAATTCCTCGTTGTTAAATTCACTGAATTACTCCGTCTGGAGCGTTTTCGGCAGCCAAACCAATCGAAATATTCCTAACGACACACATAGAGTCACAGAAAGCCGTCATTATTGAAGTCATCACTGAAATGAAGGAGGGCCAGTCGGTGCAGACATGTTTACGATTCCCGTCCCGTATCTGCACGATTATTTAAACTGGGAGCGGATTCATAAAATAAGCGTTGAGGCTGAAACTGTTGTAATTAATTATTAATTATAACCTCAAATAATCCTAGCATCCCCATCATGAAAAATTCCTCCGCGCAGAAATTTCCCCATTCTTTAACGATGCACATATCCTTCCTAACTGCTGCTCAGGGCATGTCTGAAAAACTTGCAGCTGTTTCCTGAATTTGTCTCTCATCGGCATAACTTCGCAGGAAGCGGAGGTCTGTTAAACGGCTCATGTTCGGAGATTCTACTTAGCTCACATTCGAAGATTCCACCATTAAGTAGAAGGGAACTCAGGGAAGATCCTGTTTAACCTCAGCTTCGCTCAGCGAAGATCCTGTTTAATTTGCCACAAAAGGGACGTCCGGGATCCATCTAATGAGTTTTTCCTCCGAAGTATATTTCTGTATGAATTGCTGTACAATATTTCTTTCATTTTGTACAGGTTTTCGTTGTTAAAATTGTGATTAAAAGATAACTTTATCTTATCAATTCAATATGACCTACTTGTTCAGTGCCGTATGTATTAAAGAGAGTGCATTAGGTTTACACACACACACATATATATATATATATATATACATATATATATGTACGCTTCGGAATATAGTTTCTATAGGATGTCCTAAAAGTCATAGAACTTATTCGGGCTAACAAGTTCCTATAGTTACAAATGACTATTGTAACTGTTTAATAACTCCATGTCTGTAATTTTAATTCATGTAACTCTTGGGGAAATAAATTGTTGAAATTGGTTAAATTTTGACACCGCTGTTATGGAGCCCCCATGTTGAAAGTCTAAAACTTTCGTTGCTAGCTCCACTGAGAGCGCACTCTGAGTAATAGTACGAAAGCTTCAGTACTATGCCAAGAAACAGCCACTGTTGATGATTAAAAAAATTGGCCAGGATTTGAAAGAGATGCTGGTTGATACGGACAAACAACTACTAATATTTACATAGATAAAGCGAACTATTGCCTCCGAAAAATAACGAATGTAACTCGGGGCTACAAGAAAAAACTAATGTAATTTGAAGCTGTAAGAATAAAGGGATACTCGGTCGAACGAACGCTGCTGAGTTAGGAAGAAGTTCATTCACGACCTGTGTCGGAAATGAGTGTCGTACAGACCATTGCTCCAAATTTTCATACGGCCAGAGGAAACGTACAGCTCCAGTCATTTCCCTAACTAGCTTCGAATGAGAAAACTGCTCTGAGGTAAAAAATTTAGGTACTGAACTTGTGTTTTAATATTGCTTCCTAATGCATTATCAAGTTTATATCAACGTAATGACTTGTTTTGTTCAGGGTGTGTTGGACGCCATCAAGGAACGACAAACTCACTCTCCGTGACCGGGTTTCATGAGCAGCACAGCCCACAATTAGGACAAAATGTCATCCAAGAAAATATCGTCGCATGACGTTGGCATTTTTGGCGTCAGTTCGCGGTAGACTGAAATAAATTATCCATGCCGCCGAACAATACGCCAAGTTTACGTATTTTTGTCAGTGAAACCATTCGTTTACGCACTCATAGAGCTAGGTACACAGGAGAAAATTCACGGGTCCAGAATCTCGGGTACGTGTTCCTTATAATCAGCGGGACTGTGTCAGAAAAGGCAGTCCGTGTCAGTGATAGAGGAAATTGCACGGTCTCACATGCGATTTACCGTCATTTTGAACGGCATGAGGACGTTATAAGTAACACGTGTGCGCATGATCTCCATCCAGAGACGAGAAAGAAAAGCGGAAGGCGGTATCAGAACGCGTGTCGGATGGTATTCACAACTAACGCAAGACTCCGTACAACGCAGCTCCGCAGTGCACTAAAGCCTCGTGAAGTTAAATTGTAAATGGATCGTTTTCCCTTGAAATTTGTGGTACACGTCGCTTTGGCGTTGTTGCAAATTATTCGTAACTTCGGCGGTCGTTGCTTAGCTAACAATTACATGCACTTTCTCGTCTGATACAAAGCAATATGCATCATTTTGAAACACATACCTCACAATTAGAAAGATGACCATCTACTAGAGTAAATGCGTACAGTTGAATTAAGTTAGAGCATCTCAGATGTTATTTATTCTCTTAGGTACTATTAAGAGGATGTATTTTATGAAAAGCACAACTGCATAAATTGTGTCCAATATCAAACAACGAATAAAACTCTTGATCTACAATATTTATTCAAATGTTGCCCATTTTATTTCACCGTGGACTGAGTAAGGTAAAAATTCTAAATTGTTTGTCTTGCTAAGCTCCTTACGAAACTAATATGGAACAATCTTCAAGATGTCCGCTATTCTCTCAGTTATTTAACTATTTATAAATACTAGTCATGAAAACAAGTATCAATAAACGGCATGTTCAACTCCAGCCAGCAATGAACCGATTACAATGAAGACTTTTTAATTGGTCTTAATTATCATTATCTTGACTGTCTAACTTAACGTTCTTTAATCGATGTAACGCATTGAACCTGCCGCTGCCGCAAATTTAGTTAGTTGCCATCAAAAAATGTTCATGAGGTAATTATATCTCTGTGGCTCCATCGATCCTCTGGAGCAGGCAATTTGTTCGGAATTGATCAAGATCAAGGACGGTCGTCCGGCCCTCGGTGCAGGTAATGGGGCGGCCGGACGCAGAATGTCTGTGCGCCTGAAATGTAAGACGAGTGCTGCAAATCAAAAACGATGTCAATACTGCCTGAAAAATGTACCTGGAAGCCGGGTTTCTGTTGTAGTTACGTGGACAAAAGATTGCTCATTCCAAAGTTGACGTATTGAAAATATGAACACATGTATTTAAATAAATAATAAATATATTCACATTGCTTTAGGTCAATGGTGATCTATTTACACGGTGAGTTAAATCTGTTTGCTTACTTTATCAGGGATATTTTAAGCAGGGCTTCCCCTTTATGGGCTTTCGAGTCTATTCCTCATAGTATTTATTTTGGTAAACACTACAGCAGCCTGGTCTCGATTCAGAGTGCTGAAGAGTTTTGAGAAGAGATCAGTTGAGAGCAGCGCTACGGTGTTTTTGAGCTTAGGTGCAGTAACATTTTTTCATAAGGCAATAACTCAATTTCGTAGGACGCAAAAAATACTGTACGACATGCTTCTTCAGTTTCATAGGAGTCTAAGTAATTATACAAAGTGAGAGCAATAATTTCCGATGATTCCAGTTCTCCATAATCTCGAACGAATTTTTCCTTTGTCATTCCTCCCAAGAGATTTTCAGCTTTCTGCTCTGGTGTTGGTAGCTATCACCACACCCATACAAACGACACAAACCTACGTCACGCCCTGCGACCACGGCAACATGATCCTCTGCCTCAGCTCTTTTATTGAATTCAACTCGCCCTTCCGTGAGCAGAATGAGACAGGAGATGCGGTTGAGCTTCACATAAACGCAAGGGATGTAATCCAATTAGCAAAGACTGATGAGAAATGATTAATGGAAGTATAATATTGAATCCATTACGTTAAAAAAACAAGGATTCAAAGGGCATGGACCTATGAAGTACAGCTTTCAGATTCGATCACCCGAAGACTTGGGTTTATGTCATAAAAGAAGGAGATTCTGCTTGATGTAGATGACACCAGTTACTCTTCCTGGTGGGTTACGTCCGGAAAAAAAGAATTCGAAATTACCGCGGAAATCCGATGTTACTCATAGTGTGAGAAGGCATCATTTAAATTTTGTATACCGCAACCGCTGCAGGGTAAAATACATATTTCCGGTGCGGGTTGCGAACGAATGCAGGATACAACGGCAACTAGAACATTAAATCTTAAATCAAGGGCTGGAAGGTACAATGGTGAAGAATAAATGCGTAATGGAACGGTTAGGTTACTGGAGACATGACGGAAACCCGGGGACTTGACGCTTGTGTCAGGACGATGCAGGCTTCGAAAATTCTAATTTACGAACGCTGATTACAGTCGAATGAAGACTAACGCGGTGTCTTGAATGGCTCTCGCTGAGCTAGGACAAAGGCGGTGTTGTCACGAGATTACGTTATGCTGACAGAGTAAAAAAAATATTTGGCCGGTTTACGTGCAAAAAATTATTATTTTTATCGAAACAATTATTTAAAAAAAAGGAAGGACATGGCGTTCATGGAAGAAAATGGTTTCAGAAAAAAAGAGGGATAATGTTAACAATGAAATGAATTTCTTAAAATTGCGTATTAGCTGGACTGGTTACGGGGAAAGGCTTAGGAGTCACACTCATGGAATAATTTAACTTTTAGATACCTCGGAAGATCCTTTTGTCTGAAATAAATGTTAAAATTCCTGTAAAGGCACAAAATAGCAGTTCTCACGTACGAAAAGCGAGAGATGAAATCCAATTAAAAAAGAAATTAAATTATATAATCCTCAATTACTGGTATGTATTTTCCTCTGGAAGACTTCTTTTAAAACAATTTGGGACAGAACAGGAATCATCAACATCTCCTGCGCAGTAACAGTTTTTAGCGCACATGTAATGAGTGCCATCTGAAAAAAATAATGATTTACCCGCTAATAAGGTAAAGGCATGTTATAATATTACAGAAAATGCTCAGAAAATTTTAGAATTCAGTAAACACACTAGGGGAATTTTATCATTAGTGAGGTAAAATTTCCACCAGTTAACTCGCTGTATAACGATTAATTAATTTACAATTGGAATGATACTTCTATGGTGGCGTAGAGACTATAAAAAGTGAAAGATGAAGAGACTGTAAAGCTGAACGAATGAAGAAATATAAACAATGCCGTGACATTGAAGCGGATCATTTTTCACCGACGACAACCGAAAAATGGAAACTGCGTTACACAAGAGACAAAAGTGCGCTGCAGACCAGACAAGTCGCTGTGAAATAAATGGGCCTCCGTGCTTGAAAATACAAGAGAACCTTGGAGGGAAAGTTCATTGATTTCCACGTGACGGATTACATTTGAGACAGCAAACTGTCGTAACGACTGCACGTCTCTGACAAGTTAACTGTCCGGAGACTCCCTGATAAAAACGTGCTTGTCATCAGTCGAGACGTGGCAGGGACAAAAAATTGATTGAAGCGTCAGAAAAACGTTAATTGACCCTCGCAAGAACTGTGACTTCTAAAAAGACTGAGACTGCACGAGCTACAAACGAACATCGAGTCATGACGCAATGACAGCCATACTAATGTTGTTCGTGTTTATCTATCCCAAGTGCTAATCAAAGTTCCCCGGACAAAAAAATTAGTCACCTATTGTTTTTCGAGGGCCTGTCATGGAAGAGGAGGAGGGTCTGTCATATTCTGGAGCTGTTTCAACCGCACATAAAAAGGTCCTTTAGTTGAAGTATCCGTCAAACTGAACCAGCGTGGCTACATTTAAAATCATTTAACCCAATACTATAGTTATTAAACCATCACTTCGTCAGTTCATTTTAGACACTTAAAAAACTTAGAATTTAACAGTCTATACTTCTCAGGCCATTACAATTTAGGACGCAGTCATAACCAAGATTCCACCGTTTGTCTGTACCCATTGCTTTATATCTTCTGCTGTAGATCCGTGGGTCTTGCCAAAATTAAAATATCAATCAAAAGCTTCCCATTGTTCGTGCTATCGTCTACATGAAGACAAATTACACACCCAATCTGTCAAACAGCTAATTGGTGCGTGGATTTTGATCCATCACTAGTCAAAGTACGAACGCAGCAAACAACCAAGGCAAAGTTTGGCATTTGTCCCACGCTCACCTCAACAACTGTTCCATTTTAACTCTCATTTATACTTTGACATGAGGGCAAAACGCCCCTTAGGGCAATGTTTTATTTGTCCTATAAATAAAGCAAAGAGAGAAGCAAGGCCTCATCGAAGTTGCTTCGCAAGATTTCGTTCTCTGGCGCTCTCTCTGGCATTGTATTCTCTATTGCGGCTGTGCAACACTTTAAACCTGTACCATTCTAAGCGAATTTCGCAATATTCTGGCTTCCTTTAACATTTTTGGCGTCTGAAGAGTAAAGGAAGGGAATTCATAATAAACTGATCAATAAATTAAAAATTAGATTTTATCATATGAATGTTTTGTACACTTTTCGTACCTGCAATATTACGATTTCTCAACCCAAGGGTATCCCTGGTAGGAAAACTGAAAAATTCCGCTCGGCCAGCCTATCTCTCTTTCTCCATGCAGGAACTTACTCTCGGTCCAGTTCTCGCCGATCTTCCAAAAACTTCAGCATTTACCAGCTTTTTTATACGTTTAACTCAATTACCTAGAAAAAATAATTTTTCACTCAGTTTGATAATAGTAAAGAATACACGGTAAGTTGGAGCTTCGTGTTGGAGCGTGAGAATTGAGTCACGTGGCACACACGAAAATGAGCAAAATACCTAACTGCAACATCTTAGCAAGACAGATTTAAAATGTTAAAAAATAGTAGCACGAGTCTGAGTATTTTAGTGTCACATGTAACGAGCTTATATTTTTGATATACATTTAGATCGTTCAGTTTTCTCTTTCTGGAACAGCAGAATATGCAGTAAGGATCCTTCGTCGCACACGCCTCCCAAATAAGGAGTCCCTACTCCTCACGATTGCTGGATCCATTCCCCAAAAATCGTATAGAAAAAATAGCCTCACAAATCCGGATGTGGGCGGGAAGACAGAATAGAATTTAGGCTTGCAATAACTCTTCATTGCAGATACAAAAACCGGCACGGCTGCTGCACACAGGTTTGAGACGTGGAAGATGATCGACTTCGTAATACTCATCATCTCTGGTGCTTAACCAGATTTCCAACTTACTCTATTATATGTTTTTATCAGCATAAGTTACGAAAACACCCCTTGAGCTTGTTACCAAAATACATTCTAACAGAGAAGTATTTATTGAGCACATAATTTACCAGCAGTTATGATTTGCTTGTATAATGGCGTCTCATAAACTTTTTATATTGACGACCTTCATTATGGTTAAAGCTTGGTAATACTTACAGGTTAGGACTCTGACGTCTGCTAGACGGGTTCAGTTGTAAGAACAATTATCTGATAACACCAACACTCGCTGCTCCGGGCCTTTGGACCGAACGAACCCGTGTCTCTCTCCTTCCCGTTTAAGTGCGTGACAAATTGCTACTTTTCTTTTCTCAGCAGGAAGCAAAGAAAGCGTTACGTCTCTCTTTTTATCCCTTTTTTGGTATCCTGCGCACTTCCTGGAATCCTCCCGATAACAGATCCAACGGCGCTTGTTTTTCAGACATCTATCTGAAGAGAAATTTGAGTTACGGTCCTGCCGGAAGCGCTGCCGTTATTTCTAGTGAGTAGTTAAATCAGTTGGAGGAAGAGTTTCCGGTGGTCGACCCTACGACAGAATTGCTCGGGAGATGCTAGGCTACTCTCATTGGACGAAGACTCACTGAGAGGGAAATGGTACTCTGACAATATGGAGCTCTTTGTCAAATACACTGCTACTCTGAAGGTACAAGGTCATGTTGAAGATACGTTCGGTGGTGTGGAAATTACAGTTACTTTGAAATGATTCACACATTTGAAAAGTTGTAGTTTATTATGTATCCATGTATTTTTTACTGATGTTCGGGTATGAAACCAATACAAGAGAAATAAACAAGAAGTATAAATTAACTTACGACTTGGAATGTTAGAAATCTTGAAACACGACTTCAAAGTTATCAAGAAAATGTATGAGATTTAAATTACAATCAAATGAGATTGCAGCTTTTGAATACAATAAATAAAATAAATGAATTTACGATCTCTGAGAGCTGCCTTGCGACATTCAATTTTTTTAAAGGCATGAGAACACATCGGCGCAACACTGGCGGCCTACAGGATACATGATCCATATTTTTTGGAACATTCGACTCCTAAGTTACATTTGTAAGGAGTGTCATGTTCTTCTCTGAATTTTTTAATTTATTCTCTCAAGCTTTCGAGTTGTTGTAGGCAATTTGTTTTCATCAAAAAAATCTTGAAAATTGTGGCTGATATTCAAGATTAATATGAGGGCTCTACTACAGAAATTGTTAATTTTTATGGTAAACGCTGCAGTCCTAATCTGTACGAGTAAGTATTGCCTCATTTCAACCACAACGAAGATACAAAGGGGTCAATATTTCACAATATTCTGGTTTCCTTTAATATTTTTGGCTACTGAAAAGTAAAGGAAAGGAATTCATAATAAAGAGTTCAATAAATGAAAAATTAGATTTAGTCTACGCGATGCCATAATATCACAGAGTTTCACACACGGGGTGCGGCAGAATGGTTTGACACGTTTGTAAGTTTCATGAAAGTGAAATAAAATATGTAAGGAGTGAAAAAAACTGATTTTTAACCTAAAAAAATGAGACAAAATTTGATTGGATATGCATGTTGGAAATAAAAATTATTTCATTCATTCTTTGTATCATTTCGCTCTTATGAAACCAACGAATCATTTCACAGCACCATGCACTTTTGCACCATGTCTGATGGTTTTGTCCTCACTTTCTGTTTATATTTTAGCAACACTAAATTGAATGAGCAGCGGGACTGTGGATCTTTATAAAACAGAAAGAAAAAATATAATTTAAAGACAAACTGGACTGGGGATCTTCGTAAAACAGATAAAAGAAAAATATTTATTGAGAAACATGACCGGGTATCTTCATAAAACAAAAAGAAAGAAGATGAAGAAGATTAATGAGCAATTTGATGGCTCTGGAAAACTCAACAAGCATTCAAGATACGTTCATATTGAAGATACGTTCGGTGGTGTGGAAATTACAGTTACTTTGAAATGATTCACACATTTGAAAAGTTGTAGTTTATTATGTATCAACATATTATTATGTTGGTTTGTCAGCTGGTGAGAGACGAGCGCTAATTGCCTGACGCTGACTCCACAATGCAGGTCAGACAACGCGAGTGCCGTCTGCATGCCCCTACGGATTCTTATGCAGATTGGAATTTTCTTCGGCTGCCTCAAGCTTTATTACAGTTATGTTTTACATTACAATTGCATTTGTGAAGTTTTCCGTTTTACCTTATGCTGGTTGCTTTAGATCGTAAGTTAAATTAATGAAGGATTTACGTACGAGTATAACTAAATTGCCCAACACATCTTGAATGAAATCAATGCGAAAATTTATCATGAATTTGAACGCACATATAAGGCTTAATGACTCTAACATAATTGTATAATTGTTCTTCGTTTTTTTGATATCTTCTTCAAAATAAATGCTCACCGTGGAGTATGTATTACCCAACTCAAAATGATTTATAGAATTATTCTTTGAAAGTTTCCTCCTTCTTGCTTTTACTTATACCTTCAATAACTGATTCACAAGCTTGGTATTTAATTTTAGAAACGTACTTTGTAAAACAAATAGTATTTTCAAACTAGATCCTGTCCAACAATATATTTCAGTAGAAAGTGGATTCGAAACACGTAAAGCCTACATCTTTAACGGAACATCTAGAGTGCTATATCCATGGGTGTACCGAAAGAATATTAGGGAAAATTAAATCTTCAAACTATGTACTATAATATCAGCAACGCTATGTTAAAATCACGTTCTGAAATCTCTTATATATAGGTCACATTTACTCCTATAATGAGAATTGGATAAGTCTTTTTGAGAAACTCTATACATGTTTTCTCAAACTTTAGAGTTGCTGCAGAGATTTTAAAAGCTGTGACACATACAGTGGGAACGCGTATCTAGTACAAAGAAAATAATTTTTGGGGGGTATTATGCGTTGAACTTTAAAAAAAAAAAGATTTCTTAGCTATTGAGTTCTTTGTGGTGTGCATTCGCGTGCGAGAATACAACTGATCATTGCTTAATTAGAGGCTCGACGATGCATGCATGAGTGATGATTTGAAATGTATAATTGATTGACTTGAAAACAAAAATAGTTACGCAATATCTCCACATCGTTTTATATCCGAATCAGTTTAATGATTTATAAATCTTCAAACTATTCCTGAGTAATCATGCTGTATACAATCTTAATCACATTGGGAATAACAAATTTTATATTAACAAAATGCATTAAATAGTTGAATTCGAATGTTATAAGCTAAGGTTCATTCAGAGCAAAAAAGTATCCGAAAAGCCGAATTTAATTTTCACTTCACTTAGAGATAAAAACCAAAATTCATCTCACCTAGCAACAACTTGCATAAAAAAGTCTGCTCACTGAACAATCTTCAGAGAGTATACACACATAGTTCATTCGTGCATGTGGGGAGCTCAATTAGCTCAAGGTCGTACGCATATTTAGGCCGCGCTAGAAGTTTAGAGGTTATGGGAAAGTCGGACATCTTACCGCCGCCCAGTTATGTGGCCCGCTTCAAACAGGGAGGCGTGACACATCTCACAGCCTCAGAGGCTTGGAACCAACACCTGGTAACTCTATAACGCCCATGTTATTTCTACCATAAGACTCCGGTTAGCTTCGTGCGAAGAAGTAGTATCAGACTCACGTTTATTTACAATAAGACTGCAGTTATATTTTCACCAAGAAGTATCATCAAGCTTACGTATATTTGCAACAAGACTGCAGTTATCTTTTCACAAAGAAGTATCATCAAGCTTACGTATATTTGCAATAAGACTGCAGTTAGCTTCGTACGCAAAGCCAATAGCAGTGCCTTTATACTGGTCTAGGGCCAAAACCATGCAGTCAACCCAAAAAGAAGTTGAGGGTACACTTGACGCTCGGACAACAGCCGATATCACTAAAATGTTTATTTTGATGGTTTAAACATGTTATTTTTTTCCATACATTTGGTACACGAATATCAAAAATGCTTGAGTGTAGTTTATTATAAGCCGATTCATTTGTTTACTCAAGTCAAAACCTGCTTGTTCATCAAGTGAAATTTCTTTGAGCAACGCACAATGCAAGGCATTTCAACATTATTATTTGACCAGTTTCAACTGAATATTAATCTTCATTCCTATGCTGAAGACAATTAGCTCAACAATAATGGAGAATTCAATTTACTAAGTGGGTAGTTCTCCACGGAATTGACGACAAAATCTCATGCTGCGAGCTAGTTCGCCTAGGAAGACATGAGGTGTCATACAATTAAATTCTCGAGTTATTAATAAATGTCTTTTTTACTTCCAAGGCTTCATTTACATCGGACTGAATTATTCATTCTATTCTAAGCCCCATTGTCTTTGCTGGCGATACCAGAGCCTGTTTTTCTTTATCCGTGGAAAATTTTCTCCCCATACTGCAGCCAGCAATGCACATGGCGCATCTCCAGTTCTAAAAACAGTTAGTTCGAAAACAAAACGCACGACAGCCAAGCGCGTTGAACCTCAATTGCTTTCGTTCTGAACTGGCTTGAAGAAAATTTTCCACAAAATAAAAAGCCCGAATGGCCGTCTGGCGTCACTGATTACCAACACAATTTTAACACCCACTGCATTCTTTACTAGACGGTCCGACTCCGGTGGCGGTCGCGTGCAGATAAAAGCAGCAATGAAAAACATGTCGGCACAAAGTTCACAAGTTCTGGGAGCCTGCAGCTAGCTTTCTTCCAGCGGTTATGGTTCTCATTTTATGAGCAGGTTCTTGCTTAATGGGGTAAATTCATAATTCAATTCTAAACTTCAATTCCCTATTCTTGAATTTATCTGATCGTAAACGTCGCCCTAACACAAATTTCATGTATACAGTGTATGTGTATGTCTAGTATATTCTGAAACAGTCTTACAAACTCAAACACGATAACATCAGTTGCTGTTAAAATTTCCGTTTCGAATAAAAAATGAGTCTTCAATTTCAAATCGCTTACGTTCCAAGAAATGAATGAGGTCGCAGAAAAAGCACGGGCCAAATAGGTTATTGCTTTGAGCAATTTTGGAAAATTTAGAATCTTGCTTGTACAGGTCTTGTAAAATGTAAAAATACTACAAATGACACTAAAGTAGTGACAGTCGTTGAACAGCGAAAAACATCACTTTCTTCCAACTTAAGAGTAAGCAATTAAAATTCT
The DNA here is from genome assembly GCA_014899125.1 of Orchestia grillus. Taxonomy (NCBI): domain Eukaryota; kingdom Metazoa; phylum Arthropoda; class Malacostraca; order Amphipoda; family Talitridae; genus Orchestia; species Orchestia grillus. Next base: position 649 of record VOMN01046690.1, on the reverse strand, counting down.
GAGGAGCTTTCAGGTAGTGTCGGACGACCTTTCCGTACACGCAGTGACGCATGCAGCAGTAGATTAAAACTTTGTTTGCCCATTCCTAGGCGCATGAGGTCTGATAAGCCCCCAACTGCACCTCTGGTTCTGGATAGNGTCTATGGCCCTGGTACTCATTTCAGCGACAACGCTCAAGACCCGACTGTTGTGTTTCGGATTGGGTAGAGTCCAGCGCTTGACAGGCCCCTCAAAGCTCCTGCCGTCCACCGCCAGAAGAACGAGCGAGTCGCTTTGCGGTTTCGCAACGAGCACTAAAGTGTTTGACGGGTTAGCGCCGTGCAAATGGAAAATATTCATGAGATACATGACTCGAACTTCAGTAACACGATTCAATTTGTTGCCCTTTTCTCGCCTGTTCTGTACCGGTAACTCTCGTAATTTGTACTCCTGCTTCGTTCATTATTTCACACTTTTATTTCAATTAATATCTTTATTTTACCAACATGCATAGTTATTTCCTACCCAAACTGAAAAAATTATATTCCTCAATGCAATGTTAACACAGAAGACTATAAACACATTGGAAACTTGCTAACGGGTACTAAGCTGTCTGAAGTTTTTATTTATACAGGGTGACACAAAAAAAGAGGGAGAAAATTAAACGCTA